>JAGKQL010000040.1:5799560-5938594 GCA_018398635.1 Cyprinodon brontotheroides
TGGAGTCCGGACTGTCCCGGGACGTCCTGGTCCAAGCCGTGGGGGAGCTGGAGCGCACCAGGGCCAGTGCCGGGGCCGAGAAGGGGGATGGAGAGAGCTCCGAGGAGGGGGAGATGGATTTCCCTCCTCCTATATTCCGAGAGTTTGAGAAGCTTCCTCCAGACGAGGCGTCCAAGCTGAGGGCCGAGGTGGACCTAATCAATTTCATTCCATCAATTATATGATAATATTCAAAGAGTACAGAAAAGCAATGTCTGACTAAAAGAAACAAACAATAAGCAACATTTCTGTTGCTGATTAAAAGTTTGGAAAAATTGAGAACATCCTCATAAGATAGTTCGATTCCCCGTCACCTGTGGAGCCTCAGAGGTCTGACCAGAACCGTTTCCTGTCTAAAACCTTTTTCCTCAGCTCGGTTCTTCTCTTTCCTAAATCCAACCTCCTTCACATGCTTCTCTGTTTCTCTCTCTGCAATCTGGCTTCTGAGGCGAATTTAAAGAGGGTTCCTCCTTTGCTAGTTACTAATTACCCACCCCATCATTATTCCCTTGCCATTTCTTAATAAATAAGCTCCATGCATACAGGTAGGTGAAGATTAATGGAGTGGGGCCGGTAACAGGACACTATGTTTGCATAACGCTTAAGCAATATTTCTGAGCGTGCCTTTAAGAGCAGATTTGGACCCGAAACGTTCTTTACAGACACGCTCCATATATAAAAACCTTAAAAGGCTTGCCATTTCGCAGGTGATTCATAAAACATTTAACGTAATTAAACCTGCATTCGAGTATTTTCTGCTTCTAGTGGAGTCTTTTGAGGTATTGTGTATTTTTACAGCTTTCAGACTGAGAGTCCGGACGTTAAATTAGGCCCCATAAACCTTTTACATGTTTCTTCCCCTCCAGTGGTCTGAAAGAGCTGGACTTTGCTCCAGTGTGCTCTCTCTTATCTCTCTCTGTCAATAAGCCTGTATGCTACTTCCCTGTGAGTGGATTCACATTAAGCCCAGTGTTGTCACTGCCTGGGCCTGTTCAATACTTCAGCAGAAACTAGTAGCGGTCACAACGATGACAACACATAAAAAGTGAAAATCATTTGGTCTCTGCTAAAGGAAAAACACAGTCTGAGAGGAGAAAAACTGATGGGAAACATTTGCATTTCTTATAGGTGGTTACATGTGCAGATAATCAGACATATTTTCATATCAGACATATAGTTACATGAGACTCGAGCTGTTTGCAAATACTGATTTCATTTGTTGAAGGAATAGAGTCTCACAATCTGGTCCTATGAGGCTGTTGATCTATTTTATTTAAGTAACAGATTTTAAATTCCCCAAAAAAGTAAAAAAAAACAATCCACTGGACTTTGTTTCCAAGTTTAAAGACATTTGGCTTCCTATCCAGGAAACATTTTCAATTCAAAATGTCAGAAACTGCTTTGAGTTCAAGGCTTTTTTAAGTCTTATAGAGTTAGAAAACATGCAAATTGAACTGGATGAGCGGATCCACCCCTGTGGAATGGCGGTCATTTGAGGGAATTGTTTCTGTTTCAGCCAGGCCAACAATTCCCTCTAACAACCCTGTTTCCGAGACATAGACAGGCATCGGTATTGCAGGCTAACTTATAACTCAACCCCGGTTCCTAAGGAGTGGACCCGTTTTTCCGGTTCAATTCGCACATTTTTTAGGCCAAAACAAGGCTTTGTTTTTGGTCCCTTCTATAAAACCTCAAACTCAACGCTATTTCTGACATTTTGAATTGAAAAGCTTCCTGGATGGGAAGAGAAACATCTTCAAACTTGGAAACAAAGTCCAGTGGATTGTTTTTTAACTTTTTTTTTTTTTAATGACTATGACCTGGAGAACAGAGACTTCAGCAGCAACAGATTTTAAAATGGACAATATAAGGAGCATTACTGGTATAATATATGAACAATATAGGTTCTGTTTACAGAAAATGTAATGTAAAAATGATAGAAAGTGTAATAAATTAGCAAAAATACATGAGCTACTTTAAAGCTAACATCTGTAGCTAGCAGTTTTATTTATGTCCCTGTCCTCAATTTTTACGACAGATTCTTTTTATCAACTCATTGGCGGAAAAAAAAAAAAAAAAGAGTACTCACTGGGTGTTAAAAATGTAAATATAGGGGTTAAAGCCTGCTACTGTCCTCCATCTTTGGTCACACTGCAGAGATCCAGGTCTTTCTTTTCTCACTCTCAATATCAGTAAAATGGGTAAAAAATCTGAACAGAATTTAAAAGATGAACAGAGAAATAGTTTAGTAAACGCAAAAAACAACCTTTCTTCATTGTCACATCATAACGGAGCTCTGTTGACTACATTTAGGATTAATTAAAGGGAAGAACCAACAGGGGTCACCAACGCTTTGCTCCCGCAGTGTCTTCTGAGGGAGATACTGGTTATTTTACTCTGTTGCTGTTCTTTTTTAAACATTTATAGAGCATTTAAGCTTTTATAGACTTCATAATGACAATATCTACAAGAAAATGCATGAGTTTAAGGCGGATGCTGATCCCTCCAGTTCAGTATTGGTAGCCCTAGCGGGAGTGGTGGCCAAGTGGTTAGGATATAGGGCTTGGAATCCTGAGGTTCTGAGTTTGAACCCCACTCCCACACACTGACACTCTGGGTCTCTGAGCAAGACCCTTAACCCCCAATTGCCACAATGGCAGCCCACTGCCCACTGAAGGGGATGAGTTAAATGCAGAGGTAAATTTCTCCAATGTGAGATCAGTAAAGTTAAATTATTATGACTCTGTACCTATGAAGTAGCCGTCTGCCTTAAAAAGGTTAGTGACTCCTGATCTATGATAATAGAGCTAAGACGGTATTTGAAGATCTCCATGTTGTACTTGTGCAATCTCATAGAAGACAGCCCATGAATATTGGTATATATTAGCTCTCATGTTAAATGCCTTTTTCTGGGATCCTCAAATGTTTTTAGGAAGAATAATTTCAGTGTTGCATTCTTATTTGATGCTTGAATGTCAAACTACAATCCGCAAAGCTTCAACTTTTATTCTGCATTCAAACATCAAAGACACTTGTTAAAAAATACATTTCGAACTCTTTTTGTTTGTTGGTTTTACAAGAATAAAACCAACAGAGTCTAAAACATCCTCTAAATTTTCCAAGCTCTGCCATTATACATTTTAAACAGGCAAATCAATCGACAGATAAAAATGACTTCGGATATTAGCCCAGTTGACTTTTCTTGGATCAAAATAAATTTCCGAAATCACCTCCCAAATTTTGTAACGGAGAGTTTTTAATTTTTTGAATTGTTTTTTTTTTATTTTTTTTTATTTCTGCTGAACAGAGAGGACCCCTGGCAGGTTGCAAAAATTGTGAAAAGCTACATGCAGCAGCACAACCTACCTCAGAGGGAGGTGGTAGAGTCTACAGGTCTCAATCAGTCCCACCTCTCCCAGCACCTCAATAAAGGCACACCCATGAAAAACCAGAAGAGAGCTGCTCTGTACAGCTGGTACGTCAAGAAGCAGTGCGAGATCAGCCAGCGTGAGTACAACAGCTGCAGAGGGGTGCAAGCCATGCTTTCTTTAAATCCAAACCTAACCCAAGAACAACAGAAGATGTAATTAGTGAGAGATGTCATCTGCTCTATCTAGAATTTACCAATGCTAAACATGGTCTTGCACAAGTGGAGGACCATGGCGAGGAAACCAAGAAAGGACGCAGGAACAGGTTCAAGTGGGGTCCGGCATCCCTACAGATCCTCTTCAATGCCTACGAGCGTCAGAAGAACCCAAGCAAGGATGAAAGAGAAGGGTTGGTGGAGGAATGCAACAGGTGAGACAAGATCTTACTTTCATGCAGTTAAAGGGCAATATGGGCTTACATTATGACCACAGAGGGGAAGCAAATAACACAGCTTGTGTCTTTTTTATAGGAACTCTTAATGGTTTGGATGCAGTATATCAAGCAGCAGGAGAACATTTTGGGAAATTTTAGCAGCATTAGGAAGTGTCAAGAAAAAGACTTTAGCCCAATTGACGTGGTCTAGGTTGTAATGGCAATAGATTTGGGGTTAGGCATTTTCAGATTGCATTATTCATATCTATTTAAGGTGGTCAAAGTAAGCATCAAGGACCAAGAACATAATGCCCAGCACTTTATTTTATTTAGTCAGTTCCAGTTGTTGAGGAGTGATCTTTGAGTTTTTTCCTAATGTTTCAGAGCGGAGTGTCTCCAGAGGGGAGTATCTCCCTCCCAGCTCGCTGGTCTGGGATCAAACCTGGTTACTGAAGTCCGAGTCTACAACTGGTTTGCCAACCGGCGCAAAGAGGAGGCGTTTCGTCACAAGCTGGCACTCGACACGTCTTTCAACAGCCAGTCAGCTTCATCCTCTAATGCAAATCTTGCTCCAAGTCCTGAGCACGGTAATTATCCAACCTGCTTATGCAACTTCACATGTCAATACTTGGAAGACAAAAAGTTAAAACAGAAGGCAGTTCCTTTAAGATTGAGACCAAGATGGTCTCAAAATCACTGGAGTTTTTATTTTCTCCAAGTTTGAAGATGTTTCGCTTCCTATCCAGAAAGTGTCTCAATTCAAAATGTTTGGGGTAATGTGGAGCTCCAGGCTTTATGTAATTGCCCTACAAAAGTCTTGTTATGGCTTAGAAAGCATGCAAACTGAACTAAAGCAGCATCATCCCTTGTAATAGGGAGTCGTTAAGGTCGTTGGCCTGCCAGTTAAACCGAAACTGGTCCAGGTATCTGTAATGGGGAGTTGTTGGAGTCGTTATTGGCCTGGATAGCAGGAGCGATGTTTTGGACATCTGTGTGGCGATGAGGATTGAGGAGATAGTGGGAAGGAATCAACTCCAAAGCTGCTTTATAGGTTTTCTAGAGCTGAAACCTGAGTCTTCCCCCTTTGTTTAAGGTTGTTTTTTCTCTCTTAATGTAAATGGCTTCCTTCGCACCTCTTTGAAACCACCAGTCTTCTTTGTCCAAAATGGGAAAATGTTGGTCTTCAAAACAATGTCCTTCATCCTTAAAGTGCAGGTGGACAACAGAGTCTTGTCTGGAGGACAAAGTCCTGTGTTGAGCCATGCGTCTGTGGAAAGGTTGTTTGGTTTCTCCGATATAAAGATCAGAGCATTCCTCACTGCATTAAGCTGCATACACCACTCAGCTGATCTTAGGTCTGGTTCTTTTGTTCTTAGGATGCACTAGCCTCTGTCTAAGGGTCCTGTTTGGTTTGAAATATACTGGGATTTTGTGTTTGGATAAAATTCTCTTTAATTTTTTTAGATACTCCAGCAACATATGGGATGGCGATGTTTCTGCACTCAATCGTTATGTTCTGCTGCATGTCTTTTGGATTTCTTTGCTGATTGGACAAAGGCCCAGTTAGGGTATCCACAGGTTTGAAGCACGTCTTTGATGTTTTTCTTGGAGAAAAAAAACATCCAGTGGTTTTGTTTTTAACTTTTTTTTTTTTTTTGAATGACTACGACCTGGATGACTGAGAATCTACACCAGCATCGGATTTCTTAAAAAATAGTTGGACCGGTTCTACCACTGATGTGGGAAAATCTACGGCCTGTTTTTTTGTCCTGAATTCTTTTTCGTGTTACCTTTGTAGGTGTGAAATACAGCCAGCAAATCTCCTGCGAAACAGGCAGCACAGCAAGAAGCAGCGTAGGGGAGCGCATGGGGCGTCTTGTGGTCAGTCCTGTCCAACTAGAACCCAGCCATACACTCCTAGAGTCTCATAACCCCAAACTGGTAAGTGTCCTGCTGTTGAACCAACCCACTAATGCTACCACCATGACCAAACCTCTCCCCCATGCAGGTGTCTGGCAGTGGACCACTGCCACCAGTAAGCACTCTGACATCCTTGCACAGCCTTTCAGCCTCCCCAGCCTCCTCACAGAGCCTCATCATGGCCTCGGTGCCCAGCGTCATGAGTCTGGGTGAATCTTCCCTCCTAATAGGTAGTTCCAGCTCAGGACTCACGCTCTTTACTTGGCTGGGAGGAAAAATAGAAAATTCTAAGAGTGAGGTCTATGCCCGATGTTTCACAGGTTTGGCCGCCGCGCAGAGGGACAGAGCTGCGTATTCCTCTCCTCTGACTCCGTCACCGTTTCACCACTCTACAGCTCCGATTTCATTCCAGCAGCAGCTTCACGCATCCCACCAGCAGGCCCTTCCCCAGCATCTTCAGGGTCTACATGGCCGCCAGCCCATTCCTATGGCGAACACCATGCAGCTGCCATGTCACAGTAAGGTTCTCAACAGGAATAACATCAATTCAGCATCACCCAGGAGGCAAAGATTCATTCTATGTCTCCCTCATGACATGTGTATAACAAGTCTGAGTCACCTCAGTACCATTCTCGTCCAGCCTGCTTGTCTCAAGCCATGGTCATTACTGACAGCAGCAGCCTGGGAACGCCTGACCAGCCTCGCTGCAGTCCGACAGGTACAGAGACTCCTTTGGACTCTTAGATCCTTAGAGAGGACTTAGCCATGATCTGAAACTTTGCTTCTGGTAGATCCTGACGGCAGATCCTGACGAGGACACAGAATCACCTCTACAGGAGGACTCTTTACACCTGCAGCCACAAACACCTGTGCCAGGTAGAGTACAGCGGCAAGTAAAGCTTCAGCACTATTCAAATACCATAAAAGGAAGAATATCTTTCAGGGGCAATCAGGACCACAGAGACGGTTCATAAAGCTGAACTAAGTACTGATATGAACAGCCCACCAACAAAGGATTGTCCAAATTAGCTGTGATGAAAACTTCTGGGACTCAAAGGAACTATGTGAGATCAAAGGTGTGCTGACCTTTAGAAGAAACGTCCTCTTTAGGATCAGTCTTGAGCTGAATAAAGGTCTGGCTACCACATTTAACCCTAATCTAAGCAGGTAAATAAGATGATCTACCAATGGAATGAGTATTTTTATTCTTAAAATAAAATAATAAGATATGCACCTGAACAAAACAATGCAACTGTTTTGTCTTATTTCAAATGTAAATTGTCTTGTTCCATTTGGCAAAGTATCTCCCTTTCCCCCTCAATTCAAGAAAAAAGAAGTACTTATTTTGCCAGGCATTACACTGCAGTTTTTTCTTAAAATAAGTGCATTTTATTCTTGAATTGAGGAGGTAAGTGAGACACTTTGAAAATGGAAAAGAAAATTTTCATTTAAAATGATAAAAAAATAACTGCAGTCTTATTTCAAGTTCATTTCAGTTTATATAGCGCTAATACACAACAAGTCATCTCAAGGCACCTTAAAGTTATTTACCTACTCAAATTGAGGGCTAATAAACCTAGTTTAAGATATTTTTTTATATCTAGAATTTCTTTGCAGTGTAGCAGTCTGACAGTTAACCCTATTGGAACATAAAGAAGGTTTGATCTTCAGAGGAGTACAGGTCAACTTGTTTAGGGTGTTTCATGCAAATCTGGATTTCCTCTTAGCAAGGGGCTCTGTGCTTTAATTTGGTCCATCCATCTAACAGACATTGTTCACTTCTTCCGGTTAATTCTGAAGTGTTCTATAAAAATAAAAGACTCTCTCTAATGCCACCATCTCCAAAAAAGTTACTCCTGTTGAGTCCAATTCTAACTGTACTATCAAACACCATCCATTTCCATTTTCTGTCACGCTTAATCCCAGCTGGGGTCGCAAGGTGTGCTGGTGTCTATCTCCAGCTGTCTACGGGCATGAGGCGGGGTCCACCCTGGACAGGTCGCCAGTCCCTCACAGGGCAACAAAGAGACAAACAATCATTCAGACACTCACACCTAAGGAGAATTTAGAGAAACCAATGAACCTAACAGACATGTTTTTGGACTGTGGGAGGAAGCGAGCGAGTACCCCCCGGAGAGAACCCACACATGCTCAGGGAGAACATGCAAAACTCCATGCAGAAAGAACCTGGGCCGGGAATTGAACCCTGACCCTTCTTGCTGCAAAGCAGCAGTGCTACCCACTTGCGCAGCCCACTATCTAACACTTTCACATTTATTAGTATGTTGATCTCTATTTTTTTTTTTTTTTGCAAAATAACCTGAACAATTCTCAACTAAAAAATGTTGTATCTTTATATTATGATTTTAGTAGTACAGGTCTTTGTATAGACAAGCATGTCTTCCTAACTACCCGGCGGTGGTTTCATAACAATTTAGAGACATTTACCCTTTAGTTTTCAATTAGAGCATATAGAACTGGTGCATACTTGCTGATATAGGTTTATTTATGGGTATGAAGAGGGATTTAACTGGTGTAGAAAATTAACTTTTGCTGTTTGAAAACCATCTAAAGATTCCTCCCAGATGACATGAGTAGAAACAAACGTCTTTATGAGTTTATAGCCTGTATTTTTCCTACTTGGCACCGAGTTAGAGCACACCTACATGCTCTGGGCCAATAAGCAATCAGTAAATAAAATCCATTTTGTTTGAAGTAACTTTCACTTTTGAACCCTGTGGATCATTTCCTCATCTTTACCCCGGTTCTGTTTATTCTGTTTTTATAGTTTATAGATATGATGTTGCTAAAAATTGTATATATTTATTAATACATATCAGATTTATACTGAAAGTAATTTATTGATTTAACCAAAGCAGTTCCTCTAACTGGAAGTATCATTGATGTTTTGCAGCTGCACAGAGTATTAGAGTGATGGCAAAGAGACATTCTAACCTCTAAGATTTGGAGCTCATCACTAAAGAAATATCATCCAAAAACCAGGAAGGTCATTTTAATGCTGCACAGTAATATTTTGAAGCTAAACAGCATTTTCAGCTTCACAGGGGAGTGTTGGCCTAGTGGTTAGAGCAGTGCACTTGTGCTCTAAGAAGAGTGCAAGTACCCGGTTCGATCCCCACAACCTGCACTCTGGGTCCCTGAGCAAGACCCTTAAAGACAACATCTACTGTTTTTAAATTCTGTTTTAAAAAATGTGCAGAAATCCTCTTTGCAGCAGGGAGCAGCAGTCTGGGTCCCCGAGCAAAGACCCTTTACCCCACTCTGCTCCCCGGGTGCCACACGAAGGCAGCCCTCTGCTCCCAAGGGGATGGGTTAAATGCAGAAATAAATTTCTCCAATGTGAGATCACATTGGATAACATTATATTATTTATTATATTACTTTCCATTAAACATTGATTCAGGTAGAAGTCATGTTTGACATGCCTTTTTCTTTAGTAAGATGTAATAGAGACATTATTTTTTCTAAATTAAAGCCCCTCTATCGTTTAATGAGCTTCTATAGGTTTTTTTTTTCCAGAAACAAACCTATTTGGTAGATACAACTATTTTAGTTCTGAATCTTCCAGGGAAAATTAGTGATATTATTTGTTTACAACGCAAATCCTAAATCAATCAAACATTCAAACCATGAAACGTCCAAGCTGATGTTTTCTAAAATCACTCTTCTTTCATAAACAGCTTCCTCTGAGAGCCTGGAGTTGTACCCTTCCTCCCAGACGACAGAGCGCCATCAGTCTCACCTCCTCTCACCTTCGCCAACAGACATCAGCTCCTACATGCCCACGCAGATGGTGTCCACAGCCCAGTAAGCCCTTAGCGGCATCATCTGCCATAGAGCTGGACTCAGAAGGTCCAGGAGAACTAGAACCTGTGATATCTGAGAGGAAGACTCAGCTCCTAATGGTACCAAGAACTGATATATGAGAGAAAATTTCAATGCTAAAAACTGCTGAATTCAGATCAACATCAACATGTATTTATTCAAATATTTTGCTGTTCTCAGAAATTCTAACTTCGGCGACGGAAAGTTACCGACATTGTTTTTAATTTGCTTCTTTAAATGCTTTTTTTTCACTTTCCACAAGGATTTTTTTTATATATATATATATATATAACCTTGAACAATGGATGTAAAGATGTTTCATAAACAAGCGGGTGTCTGAGTTATTTTCGCCTCAACATAAAGCACAGAATCAGTAAACGGTAGAATAAAAAATTAGCTCGGAGATTCTTCTTCTGTATTTTTTTTATGCTTCTTCTTCTTTTTCCGTCTGACGTCGCCTGCAGGGCGTTCCTGCTCGCCGCTGCTTTGATAAAGAGCGGAGCATTCAGAGTCGTCCTGCTTTTCCTCTTCCTTGTTCTGTTTCTTCTTCTTCTTCTTGACACGATGCTCTTCTTCTACTCTTTTCTTTTTTGCTCTGACCTCTGAGGCAGGAGGCTCTGCAGAGGAAGAGGAATGTGTTGCAGGAGGTAACAGGTCAGTGATGGACACCGCTGCTTCCTTCAGCCGCGTCTCCATCTCACTGTCGCTGTCGCTGCAAACAGCAAAGAAACGCAGAACTTTGTGTTAAAGGGAAACATTTCTACAACTTAATGTTTTTAAAAAATGGAGGAAAAATCTAAAAACCTTGAGCTGAGAGGAGGACGACACCTGGGAGGTGATGAAGGCTTAGCAGCTTCCTGTCCTGGAACCGACGTGGAAAACAGACGAAATCCTGAACGGAAAGAAGCAGATGAGATTAGAAGGAGTGAAGCGGGTTTCCGTGGCACCAAATCTGCTTAAATATAATCCTAGATATCTACCTTCATCATCCTCATCATCAGATTGGGACTGCAGACCTTTCAAGGCTGCAGGCTGAGTTTCTGAGATGAAGCTGAAAGAAAAGAAACGCTGATTCATATTAGGAGAAACTGTCATGGTGATCTGAGGGTTCAGGTTTTTCTCTACCTGTCCAGAAGATGCTCCAACTTTTTAGCCACATGTGTCCGAAACCCCTGGGTGACCTGGAGCTCGTTTCCGTCGTGGTCATGCTCCGCAACGACAACACTGTTAAATAACAGCATTTACTCACTGTGCATTTTTTTGCTAATTAGGGGGCTGAGGTAATAAATGTTGATTTTTTTTGTTTTGTTTATTTCACAGTCAAAATTAGTTTGAATGTGTTTCCAAAAGGCAGCATGAAGTTAATTAGAGAGACTTTGTTGTCATTTTGTACACAGAGTGTATAAAAAAAGAAATTTTGTTCAGTACAGCTCTCAAGACATATTCTTTTTTTTTTTTTACTGCAGCCATGATAAAGGTAAGAAGATATATATTTTTTTATGTTGTATAAAATGTTTGTTGTTGTTTTTTTTACATTTTATACAACATTCAGCTGTCTAACGGCGGTGGGAAAGAAACTGTTCTGGAATCTGCTGGACCTGCATCGGGCAGCAGGGAGAACAGTCCATGGTGGGGGTGCGATGGGTTACGTTTTACCCGTCATTGTCAGGTCAGAGACTTAAGTCCCCGGTTTGTTTGTTTTTTAAGTCCTAACAGTTTGCATTAATAGAAACACTGACTATTCTGGAAGAGTCTTTGCTAAGTGAAGGAAAACTGAGTGTTAAAAGGTATCTGTGTCTGTGAGACGTGGTGCAGAGAATGTTTATTTACCGTATTTTCCGCGACTATAAAGGCGCATATAAGCGTCTTTTATATAGTGCTGATGCGCCCTATGTGTGTTGTTACTGCGTACGTTGTTGAGACCACCATGAGAACGTTAAAGGAGGAAGTGTGGGTGGTGATTGTGTATAAAAAGAACAGATGCGTGCTTTTATGCAGAAGCGTTGTTGTCTTAACAACCCTGAAAATGGCAAAGAGACACGCCTATGAAGCACAGTTTAAACTGAAGGCTATCAGCTACGAGGAAATCGAGCAGCCACGAGAGAATTCAAGATTAATGAATCTGACAGGTGAAGAAGATGCAGCAAAGGAACTTCAACCGGCCGAAATCGGTGTGAAGCGGCCGTTCAAAAGTAAGGCTA
The DNA here is from genome assembly GCA_018398635.1 of Cyprinodon brontotheroides. NCBI lineage: Eukaryota > Metazoa > Chordata > Actinopteri > Cyprinodontiformes > Cyprinodontidae > Cyprinodon > Cyprinodon brontotheroides. The sequence goes on from JAGKQL010000040.1 coordinate 5,811,368, forward strand.
CTTGGCGAAGGGCGTGGAGCTGACGGATGACAGACGGAGACCACAGTTTCACGAAAAGTGGAAGGCAGCGCCGGGTTAGTTGCGCCACAGTTTGCGGATGGATTGTAGAAGCTTGACTAACGTGTCTGCTGGCTCTGTTGTTCCAGCTTTTCGCAAAGCCGGCATTATTTCCGAGGAGCCGCGCGGCACTGAAAGTGACTCTGACAGCGAAGAAGGGGAAACTGGCATGTCTGATTTAGCGCCAGCTGTTTAATTCAGAAACAGAGGATGATGACTTTGATGGGTTTGATTAATCCTTTGTAATAAATACATGAATAAAGCACAATCATACAGTTTTTCTCCCGCTCTATTTTTAAATACACAGTAGAGGTATTTAAACGTAGTAGAAAGGACATGCACCTGTATATAAAACCAGCGCCCTATAGTCCGGGTGCTACTTGTGTGTGTGTTAAATACAGTAATGGGACACATAACTGAGACTGCGCCTTTTAGTAATGTGTTAAGCCTTTATGGTCGTGAAAATACGGTAATACAGTGAACCATCTTGCATCTAACTGTTGACATATTTAATTAGGTTTCCTGTTAAACAGACATTAACTGTCATTGAAATTATTTTGTTACTACCAAACTACATCCTCTCCCATTTTTAAAACTATATATATATTTTTTAAGTAATTACTGTAAATGACAGACAGTTGTGTGTTATACACAGAACCTTTAGAAAATCACATAGTGTCTCAGCATGCAGTTAAATATTGATCATATTTCACAAATTATTTTCAGTTACTCATTTAGTTTTTATCAAAACATCTAATCCCTAATGGCATTTCCCTTTAGCTTGTTTAATAGCAACATCTCATGACAGGTGATTTAAAATACATTATTAATTATGCAGAAAACATTTGTAATATCCTCAGTTCTTTTATAACAATAAATGCATTATATCTCCTCTTAATCTCTCATTTGATCTTTCAATAAATATTCTTTCTTGGATTTTATTTTTATTGTTATTTTTCAGGAAAAACTATCTTTTAATTTGTAAGATTGTGTGCTCGGGTATTTAGAAATTAAGGTTAAACGATAAGGATCTAGGTCTAAAGATTCCAGGAAATGATTGGATTAAATAATGTTCATCATGGCACTGAAGCACAACCTCAACTAATTTTTTATAAGATATTAAATAGATCCTACTGGACCTCTTCCAAACTGGCAAGACTGAAACTCAAACACTGATTATGTGGGAGATGTAATGGAAAGGTTGGAACTCTGCATATGTTATATGAGTGTGATAAAACTAAAGACATGTGGAATGTGATTATTTTGTTTGTGAATAAGTTGTTGGTCAGAAACCCTGCATTATGCCACATACCCTGAAATCCCACATACCCGGCCAGCCTCCAGACCGCCGCTCAAAGCAAAGTTTTACAGCCGGCCGCCAGGTCCCGTCCGGCCCTCTGAGTCCCTTTGAGATCGTAGAGGGCATGCGCGATGAACCAGGGTTTCCGCTGATCATTAAAAATCATAATCTTATTCTTTTTTTTCTTAAATCAAGGCCTTAATTACGCTCAAAATTAATATTTAAATATGTTTATCTAAGTATCTATAATTCTTTAATAAAAATGCTTATAAAAACAATTTCGGCCAGATATAAGTATTATACCGCTATTAATTTATGCGGAACTGATCATGTGCCGTGATAAGTTCAGAAAGGAAGCTTGAGCTGGAGAAAAAGTTTAGAGGATATATATATACGTAGGCGTGTGTGTGTGTGTGTGTGTGTGTTTACGGTATACATACAGGAGTCATGGAACTGTGCTTGCAGTCTTCTCCATATTTCATGTACACTAACAACTTGTGTACATGGTTCTTGATGATGGCATTAAAATCATTTCAAATAGCATTAAAAATAGCATTAAATTAGAGTCACACTCATTCCTGTATGAACCCTGTGAGCGCTTAATTTAATAATATGACATGTATTAAAAAAAATCTCCACCCATCATCCAGCATATGTTCGGTTTCTGCCCAAATATATATATATATATATTTGTAGATTTTTGTAACGGGGATAAGGATAATTCAAAACTGCTTTTTTTTAATGAACTTGTTCACTACTTCCAAACTCAGCATACTCTTTTCATTCCTGTAATAATAAGAAGTTTCTTTTTGAATGGATTTGATTAAAGTTTAAGTCCCTCGGTATAAAATACATATATTTTGATGGAGATGAGAAAATCTGCTTCCTCGCGGAGAATAACCAATAGTTTGGATCCAATCATTTAAATAAACGATGTGTTAGTTTTGTTGCTGCTATATATTAATTTGACGAAACCGGAATTTGTCGAGGTTCTTTTTCCTGTTTGGTGCGCGATTGCAATTGCGGATCTTGACTTGGCCGGACCGGAGCGAGAGCAAAAATAGCTCGGCTCCATAATTTGTCGTGGTGACGGACGGAGAAGTATTTTATTTGGACGGAGACGCAGGAGGAGTAGCGATGGATGTGGAACAGCTCTCATTGATTTCCATGAAAGACAAGCGCCTCAAGACTGACGCACGCCAGCCGGGCGTGAGCGCTTGCGGAGCGCTGACGGAGTATGTGGAATCTGGGGGTTAGGATTACTTCCAGATAACATTAAAATGTCAAAACATCAGAAATCTTGGTGCTGTTTATCTATGACAAGGGTCTGCAACCTACGGCTCCAGAGCCACATGTGGCTCTTTGGACCCTCTGCAGCGGCTCATAAAGTGGCTAAAATGTATATAAAGACCTAAATAATGTACTACAAAATAAATACCAGTCTTAAAAGCTTTAGTGTTTTTTATAAGATGGATAAGAAGGACATTAAAAGAACCAGAAATATGTTTTTAGAGTCACTTTCCTTTTAATTAGCTTGGAATTTATGTGTTTTAATAATATTTTAAAAGATAAAATACATACATTGTATGGTTGTTTAAGATGGCAACTCATTTCCTATACTAGATAATTAAAAAAACAAATTGTTTTTCTAAAATGTCAATTACTTTGTGGCTCTAAACAACTTTTACTTGGTCGGACTTGGGGCAAAATGGCTCTTTGGATATGAAAGGTCGCAGACCCCTGATCTATGACAACAGGGTGCAGGATTACGCCACTGGAAATCTCCCACTCAGTCCAGGTTTAAGGAGTGGATGCAGGTTCTAAGTTCAATGGCCGGCTACTAATGGGTCACCTATAGGGTGGCTGGGACGGAAGACACATCCAATCAGGTATGGGGTCCATTCCTGGCTCAACTGCTGGACATGTAAATGTGTCTCCTTATATTTTATTAGATACAGGAACAGGATTGCTATAATAGACTTTCTAGGGTGTTTTAGTGATGTCTTGTTTTGTGATTTATGTTATATATTGTAGGTCTGGTTTGCATGGAAGAGGATTAGGGCCACTGGAAAAAAAAAGTTAACTGATTTTAAAATTTTATTTCAGTTTAGTATGGGAAAAAAAGTCAGAATTCAATTAATGTAGATGGGCGCCATAAAGGAAAAGATGTTGAGCACTCAGCTTCACTAACAAAGATGTGAGTTGTTTGAGGTGGCCATTGGTGGAAAATGACCGAATTAGGAAACTTTTTATGTGCCCGCAGGCGTCCCCTCATTAATGGAGGAGCAGAAGGTGATTAAAACAAGAGAGCTAGTCTCTAAAACACTCAGACATGGCTATGGCTTGATGCTATCATTGTGATGTTAGCTGTCAGAATTCTGAGAAAAAAAGTTAGAATTCTGAGATTAAAGTCAGAATTCTGACTTTTTTTCCCATACTAATCTAAAATAAAATAAAAAAATAAGTTAACTTTTTTTTTTTTTTTAGTGGCCCTAATCCTTTTCCGTAGGTTTGTGCCATCTACATTGTTGCTGTACTGCTTTTTTTTTTATTATTATTATTGTTGCCTTGTTTTATGTTATTTGTGTAGGGAAGACAAAAAAAAGAAAAAGCTGGACAGTTGCTGATAAGTGCTCAATGTTACTGTAACTAGATAATTGGTGCTTTTCTGTATCTGTCTGACAAAAACAACAACAACAAAAGAAATTAAGGTTTAAAATGATAAATGACTGAAATGTCTGATCAGAGCATCTCAGATTAAAACTCTCTCCTTCACCCAGCTGTAAAAATTTACTCTCAGACTTTCCTTCTTAAACTTGAAGCCCAGATCTAGACAATTTCTATGAGGTTTAATTTCTGTAAAATGTGTGAATATAAAACTCACCGCTTTGACTCCAGTTTAACTCCATCCACATCTGAAAACAAACATGCATCATTTAAAGTGAGACTAACTTTAATTTAGAACACAGACTGATGTGTTTTAATCAAAGATCTGCTGCAGGTAGATTTACTCGCTGCAGCTTAAACTAAAACCTTCACCTTTAGTCTTGTTATTCTGGTTCTGGTCCCAAACAGCCTCCCTGCATCTTTTAAGCTCCTCATCGTCGCTGCTGCTGGACTCACTGGAAACTCTCACCATCCTTCCAGCGCCAGACGCCATCTTCAAACCACGTGCTGCTTCTTTCGCTCTGTTTTCAACCGAGGATTCTGGGAAATGTAGTGCTTTATCTCATTGGACGCCGCCCTAACTGTTTTTAATTCATTAGTTTTCTTTTGTTTTCATACTTTAACATTTTGTATGTTAATATTAGGTCCCAATACATCATTTGGACATTTTAAGATTTTTTTATTGCATTTTATCATTAAAAAAAGACAGTAAAAACAAATGTTATTACTGTCATTTGAGCTGTTGATTCTATTTAAAACGGCATTTCAGTTTTTTATTTATCTTAAATTTCCAGGTTTTAAGTGGGAATAACAGAAAACATTATCTAAAGTGATGATTGAAAATGATGATTGAAAATCCAACATGAGAAACTTTATATCAGGGGTAACCAATTAAAAACCAGCAGGATCCGAATAAAGAAAATCATCAACCAGTAAAGGTCTGGAGGCATTTTTAATTATAATCCGTTACTTTAAACATAATTTAATTATAATCTGTTACTTTAAACAGAATTTTAAACTGAAATAAAGTGAAATTAGACACTATCGTCGGACAACATGCGATAATTTATAAATGTTTTAAATCAGGTTGGGTCAAGATTAGCCAGCAGGTGGTTCTGGATCCGGACCGAGGTCCGGTAATTCGTGACCTCTGCTTTATATAAAGCATATAGTGGCAGTAAATGCTGTTTATTACAGCAGCAGCCAGTCAAAATTTCCTCGCTATCCTTGATGGGCCCTTGGCTGGTCCCCTACAATTCCTTCTTTAAAAAAAATAAAAAAAAGTCAATATTTGTGCTAAAATATTCTGTCATGATTTGTGGACATTAAGGTCTAAAGAGAAGCATCATCTCCTGGTCAGACCCTGTAATTCAGTGAAAGGGTGGAGAGTAAAAACTATGCAAGAGGGGGTCACTGCAGTGGCTGGAAGTTGGAGGGAAGTGGGCGGCCATTCGGCTGGTGTTTGACTGGATTTTATTGAAACATTAAATCCTTAAAGAACATGTTGCTAAAGCTTGAAAGTGCAAAATAAAGAGAAATGCATACCATTTAACCTGTTTGGCTAAACATGCTAACAAGGAGAATGAAACTAAGTGCTGGGTTTGCTAATTAGCCATTGCATATACAACATTTGTACAGAACAACAGTTGCATGCTATTATCATGTAATTTTTTTTTGCACTCTTTGACCAAATAAAGTCGACTTTGTCACCTCACTGAATTTAATAGTAAAGTCAAACATATTTTCTCTAAATTAAAGCAGGAACATAAATATTTTTTGGAGTAATTTAGTTTCTTGGGTCGGCGTTAAATGAATGCAGGTTAAGAAAACCGGAACTTTTTTATCACCTCAGCACAGCTTCATCACTGAGATTTACAACAAACCTACGCTGTTCACCCAGAACTAGAACCAAACATGGAGGAGCAGCATTTCATTCTTAGCGCTCCACTGATCTGAAACAAACTCCCAGAAGACTGGAAAAGAGCAGAAAGCTTGAGTTCTTCCTATTCATTTAGAGCTGCCTTTGATTGTTAAACCGTTAGCTGAGGTATTATAAGTTTCAGGTTGAGGTTGTGGTTCAGTAGTTTTATTTTACTACCTGCTTTTGTCGTGTTTTTAATCTTTACTTGCTTTTATTTTTTTCTATTTCAATGTTTTAATCTATCTAAAGCACCACTAATCATCTTTGTACTGAATTGAGCTTTATTAGTATAGTATTAGTAACTAACTTGTTTGTTAGTTTTCCTGGACTAACGTAAAATCGTTTTTAGGGCGTCTGTGGGAAGGAACATAGAACGGAACTTTCTGAACAGAAAATACTTCTTTTTTTTTCATTTGCAGGGAATTTTATTTTCTAGTTTATTCACTGTAAGATAATCCTTGAATGATTCAATTATAACATTTTTGTAATAAATCAAAATTTCACCTTCTAAATAAACTTTACATTTCTTTCTTAACCATAAAGATGCATCTTTGAACTGCTGAGAAACTTCATCTAAACAGAACCAGAGTTTAGGAACGATGAATTCAAACTATGAACAGCAGGGTGGGAATTTGTCCAACAATCGCTTCTTTTTATTTATTAATATCCTAATCAAATAAAAAAAATGGGATATTATACAACAGCTTACAGGAAGACGGTCAAACAAAGAGCGTTTATGTGCTTATCAAGGCATTAGAGCAAAACAAAAACATCTCAGACGTCTGCAGCAGCCAGAGTAGCTCTGCTCTGTAGAAACATTTAAAACGACAAACATCAGAAACAAACACTAGAATGAAATTGTTCAAACATACGACTGAAATCCCACCGATCAAAGCCATTAATGGCCTCCATTATAATCTCCTAAGGGTTTAAAAACATGTAGCATCAGATTTTAAGGCACATTCCTGCTCCGTGCGTTGTTTTTACTTTCCATGATTTTTATTTATATTTTTTTTTTAGGCACCTTTGATTTGAAAAGGCCTCCTTCCCGTACATTAAAACTCCACAAAATCACAGTAAACAACAAAGAGAGGAGAAATGAGGCAGCTGCTGGGAAGGAATTCAAACCAAACCGCTGAACTACATGGAAGTAGAAAGCACTGCATTTTTTAAACACACACATTAAAAGGTCTCCAATGCCTTTGAGGGTTCCCTCTGGGTACTCCAGCTTCCTGTAAGGGTCAGGAAACATCCCTGTAGGGATAAATGGGCTCTTTAAAGCACCATTTAGTAGAAGTGTGCACCTGGTTGCTGAGTATAAAGTAAGGTGACCCTGTAGGTTTTATTAAATTAGAAGTTACTAATAAATCCAGAAGACAGATTTCATGAACTAAACAGGTAGAATCACATCTACAGCTTGAATCTAAACAAAGCAAACTAAACATTTCAATGCCGACGCTGTGAAAATGTTAATAAACCTAATCTTTCGCAATTTAACCTTCATTCCTTCTAGATTTGATCAAACAGCAAACTTCCCACCACAGTTTAGACAGATGAAGGAGATCTGTGATGATGAGATGGTCCTGCTTTTTCTAAACTGAAGGAAATCGTCTACTGTGAGTCAGAAAGGGAAAAAAAAAAAAAAAAAAAAAACGGTCTTATCAGACACAAACAGCTCCGATAAGGCATCGTATTTAAGGTCCACACAGCTCAGCGTTCATCTAACGTTTGAATTAAAATGTCTGGAAAACATCCAGTTTGCTTTTCCACTCAGGAAATCCAATTGTTTAAAAAAAAAAGAGTAAATCAGTGAGCAGAGGCGTCCCCTTCCAGCAGAGACGGCGGTGAATCGTTCAAACGGGGACGAGTCGGAACCCATCGGAAATCAGAACTGTTCACAGTCCGTGAAGCGGAGCTTCTCTGAGGTACTTTAAGAAGGAACCATGCTCTCATCGTAAGGCAGAGGTGGTCTTTATTAAGGTGTCTGCTTTCTAGCAATAAAAATACTTCCTGGACCCGTTCCTTCGTTGGGGCCTTAAAGCCCCCCGTTGTAGGCGTAGTCTGCCTTGTTGTGCATGATCAGCTTGTTGTCCACAAAGTAGAAGCTGTCGGATTTGGTCTCGTAGGGATGCTCCACCATTTGGCGAACTGGAAGGAATCAGACAAGAGGGTCAGTGTGGATCAGAGCGGCGAGCCTGATCCTTTGAACCGTCAGAAACTCACTCAGGTCTTCGGGAAGCTGAGGGAACTCGTAGATGTGTTCGCACGTGTTGCGGCTGTTGGGTATGCAGAAGCCGAAGTCAAAGTCGAAGTTCTTCAGGAGCCGACCCTGGAAGTAATGCCTCTCGATCATCCGGAAGCTGTTGATGGGCCGGTCCCCCACGGTGAACTCAACGCTGCGGTTAAAGAAGGATCAGAGGGAAGGACAGAGGGAAGGACAGAGCAACGACGGACTTGGGAAAACTTACGTCGCCCCGACGGTGCGAAGCTTGAGGAAGGCTGGTGTGAACTGGTATCGGACGAAGCGTCCCGCGCTGGAGTCTCCGTCCACGCTGTCCTCCTCTTTCTCTGCATGACCTGAGGCAGAGAAACGGTTCACTGAATGGATCGGCACGCCTTAGGAGTGAACCTGCTGCATACCACCATTATGAAACAACATCAGGACCTCAACTGGTCAGTTCACTTCAACTTATTTCACTTTCTATCACATTAAACTTAATCTTCTTCTCATGTTTGTCGAACTTGTGAATCAAAGATTCATCAGAAAAGCATCGGTGTCTCTGACTGAACGCCCCTCAGTGACCTGCATGCATCACCCACCGCTGTTAGGAGGCTTGGCTATCTCAAAGAGGACCGTCCCCGTCTCCAGGTCTCTGATTTTAAAGCGTGTGAAGTCGATGTTGTAGATGTTATCCTCAGGTCTGCAAAGATAATCTGAAACAGCAGATAGAAGCAGGATTAGAAACTCAGCAGAGAAAACCTGAGTTTTTTGTTTTGTTTTTTTCTGCAGGAAAGAGAATCCTCCCAAAAGACGAAAAGCAACTGTTGTGGTGTCTGGAAAAACTCCCCAACAACAAGAACAAAAAAAGTACAATAGGCTTCGCTGACTAACTGAAGGCTTTACTGGAACTTGGAGTGTTTTTATGACGAGTCATGAGCCTCAAACCGTCGCTTTGTCACTTTAATTCAACTAAACATTGGCAGAAGAATGTCTAACTCTAAACACTCATTTATATGCATTTAAATGATGCATCTAACTAAAGAACTGGCTGTAACTATAATTTAATACAAACAATACAGCAGAAACAAAGTTCAAACAAAAATAAAATAAAAAAAAGACCAACTAGACAAATATTTTATAGGATAAATATTAAAAAAGGATTATTAAAAATCGGTAAATGTTTTCATTGCTTTATTCCCGTAACAAACACTGATGATTTTAAACCAAAACTTAGTTGATTAGTTTGGTTTTTTTTGCTCTATTTTTTCCTAATAATGATCATTTTTATCCAAGTATAAACTCTTGAAAGTTTGGTTTTAAATAATTAGGGCTGGGTAAAAAAAAAAAAAAAAAAAATCGATTTAATCCATTTTGAATCGATTCCTTTACATTTTTGCAAAATCGATGTCTAGGGAATGAGATCGATTAGTTTTATAGTGACGTTCCCATTCAGACGAGCAGGAAAGATGCATTCAAAATACTTTAAGCTGCAAATAGAGCTAATAGGGTGATTGAAGACATTATCAAATGGAGGCTGACCAGCAAACACCCTGTAGTTGTTACAAAAAAGTTTGTTTTCACAAAAAAGTTTGCACTTTTGAGACAGTTTTGTTCACATCTCAAGTTTAAACTGTCTGATTTACAAGTTTGCACTTTGTTTTAAATATAACAGGAAAAAATAAAATACATGAGTGTTTTGAAACACAGTTGAACCACTTTTAATATTGTAAAAACAGATTGAATGGAAATTAATCGATTTAGAGCTGTATGAATCAAAATCGAATCAATTAAGGACTATGGTGAAAATACCCAGCCTCACAAATAATTGACTTAGACAACTTTTAGTGTTGTAGAGCTTTCATGACATTTCCGTTTCTTAAGGTGCAGCAGTGATCAGATGTATATAGTGTGGGAGAAAAAACATGGTGCAAAAAACCGTATTAACAGGGAAGTTCAGAGAACCAACATATATGGTGCAATTATGCAGTGTTTTAGTTTGTGTTGTCAGTCTGATGCAGAGTCTGTGACATGATTCAGAGTTTCTTAAACAGTTCAGCTGTCTGATGGTGGCGGAGAAAAAGCTGTTGCAGAATCTGTATCGAATTGATGAATATTTGTTTAAACACTTGCAGTCTAAAGTTTGGTGAAGGATCTATGATGCTGTGGGAATATGATGCAAAACAAAAAGTTATTTTTAAACCCCAAATCCCATTTGTATTCATTTGTAAGCAGGATGGTTAAATTAATTGTTATTTAAACTGGATCAAATCCTAATTTGGCACTGATTCTGAAATGAAACGTTTTTAGCATATTTTTATTTTATTTTATTAATTTTAGAATTCTTAGTTTGCACATTTATTTAACTAGAATCTGGGATTCTGTTGAGAAACATGTTTCATGGCGAGATTTTTTGAAAGGTAATTTTAAAGTTATTATTTTTTTTCATGCCTTTAATAATTTCTCTCTTTTTTTTTGTCACAGTTGTATCTAAAATGGTACCGAGCATGGAATATTTTTCTGGAGTTTGAAATGTTTGTATAAACAGCAGATTTCCCCTAAACAATAGAATATATTGTTCATATAACAGGGTTTAATTAACACATCGTCTTTAGTTTCCGTTATCAAACCGAACAACAAGCAGGAGTTTCGGGGACATTAGATACCTTCCGTGACCACCCGCAGACCCAGAACCTGGTCCGGGGAAATATCGGTCCCCAAAGCCCGGAGCTCATCCTCTGTGACCGGAGGCCACTTCTCCGTGTGGCCGCGCCTCGACTTCAGCTTCCTCAGCATTCCTCCGCCGGCGGCCTTCCTGTCCCGGTTGCTCTCCGTCGCTGTGTCCACCTCCTTGTGGCTCTTACCGGCTGCCTGTGACGGTTTGTTTCGGGCTCCGTTCATATCACCCAAGGAAGCAGCGGAAGCGAGGAGCCGTTTTGTTTTGTGGGACTCTTCACAAACTGAGGCTGTAACTTCAAGATGGCGTTAAGCGTGAGGAGATGGAAACCCGAGCCTGTGATTGGCTGGGAGCTCAGGATGCTGCCATGGTTACCAAAAGGGGTGTGAATAGCTTGATGCTTTGCTCTTCCCTGTTTATTTCGACTGTAAATTCGATTTTTTTTTTTTTTTATAATTAAAATGCATAACAATTTAATAACGTTTCGTGTGTTTTATTGTGCAGTTAGCTTTCCAGGCTTTGTCCACATTGAAATCCTTTTTACCCCGTCGGTCTCAAAAGCATCCGTCAGTTACCATTAAAATCCACAAGGGGGCGCCCGAGTGGCAGCTTCAAACAAGCGAGTAAAGTTTTTGTTGACGGAAGTTCCCACGGAAATAAACAGAGGCAACGATGGTGCGGGTGAAGTCAAGGTAAACACGTGCTTTTAGTAAACATATGAGTTTTCTGATTAATTTAATGTATTTTTGATTCATTTGTGATTGAATCTGTTTTATATCGGCAGGTATTTGCTGTGTGAGATAAATGTGTCTGACAGGAGGGATCTGCTGAAGCTGGATGACCGAGCCGTTGCGGGGGCGGTGCGGGCAGCAGTGGCCAGAATTCACGGGGACTATGGGACCGCTATTTGCAGCACCAGGTTCTGGGGTGAGATCTAGTAGATGACTTAATTTATGGGTTTGACCACATAGTTGATTTAAAGGCAGACAGCTGCAACATCAACCAACGGGGACTGTGTTAAAATACAGATAATCAGTGATTGACAAACTGAAATCAGGTGAAAACGAGAGATTAAGAGCTAAAAGAGATACATTAAAGGGGCGATCTCTACAACATTCATCTGCCATTAACCCCAAAATGAATGAATTCTGCTGGTTTATTTAAAGAGCAACAAGATATGCAAGAAGTCAGACAATCTAAATAAGTGACAAAAGTCTCAATCAACCATTAGATCTGAACGTTTTGATCTTTATTAGATCTACAGAATAAGAACGAAAATATGAAAATCCAGTTTTTCAAAGTATGAACAGCATAAAAGGGAGGAAACATCTGGACATGATTTCTCTAGCCTGTAGTTTAGTTGTTAAAAAAAAAGGAGGGGTTGGGGGATTACATTTTTTTAATATATTTTTGGAAGCATACATAGCCTAATTAATATAGTCTATAACCTAAAGCAATATGCATGGTATAGTTGTACCATGTCAGGTATGTTGGTCAATATTTTCAATCGTTGGGTTTAAAAGTTCACAGCTCACTATATTTGTTCTCACACTGAGCGGCCCGAAGCTCTGATACGACATCACGACGGCCGACAGAATTTCAAACATGTTTCATTTTCTCCTGACCTCACGATTCCTGATCGGGAGGTGGTAGTGAGCAGCTGATCGCCCCTCATATCCCCCTGTACACTACATGATGCTCAATGAGGCTGAAAGTCAGCACGACTGGAGAATCGGCCCGTAAAGGGCAAAAAATCGCACAGTGTATCTGTCCATTAATATAGTCTAAAACCATTAAGCAATATGCATGGTCTGGTTGTTACGTGTCAGGTCGCTACGGTCATTGACCTCGACCAAGACACCTTACAGTAGAACTGCAGTCAGTCCCTAGACTAGCATGGATATCACTGCCCCTACATAGTTAGGGACTAATGTCCCACTGGGATCAGCTTCATAGTCATGGTAGGAGACTAACTTTGATTTGATTCATTTTGCTCAGGTTACTCGTAAGTAGTGTTGCGGTCACGGTGTTGGGAAAGTTCTCTTTTCTGCGTGAACTAGTTCAAAGTTCAGCTCACACATTTTAAAAATGAACTAGTTCAGTTACATAGTTCATAATTCAAAATTTTGAACTAAGTTCACAGTTCCAAAAATGAACTAGTTCATAGTTCTTTTTTTCTTTTCTCATATATTGCTCAATTATACATAGGAGCCCCTGATGACATGGTCAAAAATTTTAATTGTGGCCATGAAGTAGTATTTCGTCAAGGCCAGATATGCTTTGTATACAGTAATGAACGTCTATATCTACGCACAAAATAACAGCGCGATAGCTAACCCGTCCCTGGAACAACTGCTTCATTTCGACCAAATGCGCGTTTTCTCTCTGAACTAGGTCTGAGTTTCGATTTTAAAATGAATTAGTTCAGTTTGTTTTCCAGTTCCATGAATCAATAACATATTAATAATCAGTATTTGCTCAATTACACCATAGCCTACTGTAGAACCACAGACAGCAATTATTTTATCAGTTGTAACACTGAAACTGTGTCGTCAGATTTCATCTTCATATCCAGTTTTGAATCCTTATCCAACCAGGGTTTACATTAGCATTGAGGGACAGCATTTCCCCATTGTTGCTTTAATGCTTTGTTGCTGTCCATTCACTTCACACTAGTAGCAGCTGCAGCTTTCACCCCTACAGTATATTCTCAAAAACATCAGGAAAAATGTGCTGCTTGAATGGTCTTTTTTATGAGGAATTATTAAAAGAAAAACAGGAAAGTAGTCTTTAAGGTGCAAATGTTTTTTTAATTTTAATAATTTTTTTCAATTTGAAATTCCATTTCAGTACATACTAAAAAGGAATACTGGAAAATTATACCAGGCAGGTTTAACAAACAAGTTACATGAATAGTAAAACCCTCAAGAAGATTTTACTAACACAAACTGAGGAGGACCAGGCTGAGGTAGGAATTTAAGGTTACTGAAGTGCGGATTTTTTTTACTGAAAGCCGGCGGCAAAGTTTGCAGAGAAATGTAAGATTGTTTCCATCATCCTCACCAACCACCTGGTCATAAAACCTGTTTTAAGTGATCATACTGCTGCTTTGTCGCCTCCACGTCGTAGCCTACATGCTGCTGTAGCTTCCACGCTGCATTTTGTTTTGATGACGCACACGGCTGTAGGCTACAACACTGGTAGCTGGTGTTTGCCAGATTGGGTGTTTTTCCCTTCACATATTAAGGCCTGTTTTACGATGTGTGATTTAGCCGGGTTTCACCTTGAGGGCTCTATAGAAATCTGGCAACCTATTGAACGTGAGCTGAACTGAGAGAGCGCGTGCCGCTCACAGACACCAGAATGAACGAAGTTCACAATAACGCTCATCAGGCAGTAATGCAGTACGCCTCAGTTCACGCATTCGCCTAAAAAATATGAGTTCATGAACTTTCTTGTTCAATGAACAGCGTTCAGGCACAACACTGGTTGCGGTCCACATATGAGAACATTTTTAATCCCTGAACCTGTCCCCGTCTTTTTCTCTTGTATTTTTTCTCTTCTTCAGTGAAATACCTGAATGCCCACACTGGAATGGTCTTCCTCCGTTTACCCAAGCGTGGTTATGAACTCCTCTGGTCTGCTTTGCCTTTCATTACCTGCATTGAAAGTCATGGGCAGATTATCCCGTGTGCCTTTAACTGTTTGCATGTGGGAGGTAAGGAGAAAAAAAACAAACAAGCAAAATAATGTTGAAGTATCTTTAAAATCTTGATGTGTTTAGAGTGTTTCTTTTTCTACAGGAACCATCAGAACATGTCAGAAGTTTCTGATCCGGTACAACACCCAGCAGCTCCACCGGATGCTCCCTAAATGTAAAAATGAAGGTAAAGGATTTGATTGAAAACATGTGATCTGTAAAGCAGTTTCTCATCCGTCCAGGATAAAAAGATCATTATGAAATCAAGCCTGAGCAGACGGGAAAGAAGAAGTGACTCTCAGGAGCTCTGGTGTGGCTCTGTGATGGGATGCCACTTATGCAACTAATCCAGTCGGTTCATTTCCTCTCCTAAATATTCCAACATCAACTATCAGTGGACAAATAAGGTGAAAGCAAATGGGAACGGGAATCCCAAAACAACTTTTAATTTCTGATATGATGCTGATTTCAGAGCTTTGAGTATTTTCTGATTCCAATATCTTCCTGATATATAAACATGAATTATATATACTTGATCACTTATTCTGTATGAATGCTAGAAAAGGTTTGATCAATTGATGTTATTCAAACAAATGACAATAGTCAACAACAATAGGTAGGAGAACAGCTGAACTAAACAAAAGCAGATTGAAGCCGAAGCTTTAAATCAAAGAGTTTAGATCAAGGCAGATAAAATCCAATATTTGTTTTTCATTTGATATCAGACTGATTTCCGATATCGATCATGGATCAGGAGTCCTAACTTCAACCAGAAAGAATATATTAGGGAGGAATTGGAGCAGAAACTTAGAGCCAGGCCTTCTGATCCAACACAACACTGCAAAAAATGAAATTTCAGTCAGTCATTTTTTCTTAAAATAAGTTAATTTTTCTTGAATTAAGGAAGTAAGTGAGACACTTTGCCAATGGAACAAGACAATTTACATTTAAAATAAGAAAAACAATTGCATTGTCTGATTTCAAGTTGATGTTATATAATTATCTTATTTTAAGAGTAAAAAGACTCATTTCATTGGCAAATCATCTTATTTACTTGCTCAAATGTAGGTTAAATACACTTAATTTAATTTTTTTTTACTTATTTCTGGATCGTTTTTCCAGTGCATTGTCTGACCTTACACATGTGCATCTGAAATGTTCCTTAAACTAAGCCTTGTGGAGCGCCTTCCAGAGGAGATGAAGCTGTTATATCTGCACAGGAAGAACCCAGCTGACACTAAAACCCTTAGATCATACTGAGTTTTTATTAGTGGTGGACCGTTAACGGCGGACTCTTATCGGGCGATTAAAATAAATATCATTGTTAATCTATTCTCACAGCTGATTGGGAGCTGGGTCTACACTAATGATGACTTTCATCTTGATATTTTAGGGCAGCTGTATTTCTGAGGGCGAGAAGGAATCAGTCTTCCATCATATTTAACGTGAAGCTTTGTTGGAGCCTCTTGAGAAGTTAGGTTCATTTCTTTTGCTAAATTATTAATGTTATAGACAGAGATGGGAAGTAATGAAGCACAAATACTTCAAGATTGTACTCAAGTAGATTTTTCTTCTGATATTTTTACTCTTTACTTTACCACTTATTGTGGCTTAATCTTTACTTCTTACTCCTTTACATTTTTACAATAAATATCTGTACTTTCTAATTCTTACATTTTAAAAAAAAATTGGCTCGTTCGTTACGTTAGTTTTGAATTATTTCAATGGAGTTACCATGTATTATTTTTCACGCCATCAATACCAAACCCAATCTAATTGGATGGGAATCTACGCTTGACATTTGGACGCGACCACTACAAGATGAATCTAATAGATCTCGGCGGTATTCATTGGCGGGTAAATCATTGTGCCCTGGTGGCTGTGGCGCTAGGCATAGTAGCATGGATCTAATCTAGAGATGATTGAAAATGAAATCACAACGGAGATCTAGTCCTATTGGCAGACATCCATTTAAAATGTAGGTAACGGCATGAAAAAAAGTGGTTTCTACTTTTACTTTTATACTTTAAGTAAATCTCTATAAGCCTGTACTTTGTTACTTTTACTTGAGTAAAGAAGTTTAATCAAGCACTTCCACTTTTACCAGAGTATTTTTTAACACAAGTATCTGTACTTTTACTCAAGTAATGAAAGTGAGTACTTTTGCCATCTCTGGTTATAGATCTAAGGATATGGGAACGGTAGATCTATTGTTATTTGTTTAATTATCTTATTTGATCCTCCTTGTCAATCTGCCTCCTGCTGTGATTAACAAGCAAAAGCAGCTGTGGTGGGTGATCTGATTGGTTGGTGAAGGAGGTAAACAGGTTTTCTAAAGCCAATCAAACTTTATATTTACATTTTTTTATTTAAATATAAACGTTATTTCTAGCTAAAAAACACCTTCTGAAACCAGAAAACTCTCTGCCAGTGCTTTTTATTTTTGAGTGAGTAGAAAAGCTCCTCCTAAAAACTACTCTGGCATTTTTTTTTATTTTTGGGAACTTATTATCTTGCACGAGTAGCCGTAACAAATAGAAAAACTTCACTGATGAATTGAAGAAATGCACAAAGTTAGGGGATCCAGCCGATCACTTACAGACGAATAAATAAAGCAGCCAGCGGGCCGTGAGTAAAACCAGCTGATTGAGTTTATGAATGAAAGCACTGCTGTGCTGCAGAGAAACAATTGATCACTACAGAAAGCAAAGTCGTTGATTTTGGAAAAGGATTGTGGCAAAGAAGGATGTTTGTTGGTGAACTTTTTCGAAATCTGTGTGATAATTAATGATGTTTGACTCTGAAACTCCACCTGCGTCTGAAAACATTTCAAACATGGATGCAGTTATAAAGACGCCGGGTTTGCTTCAGGGAAAATGAATTGAAAAGGTTATTTAGGTAGCAAACACTTATCATGAATTTCTTTGGCAGAATTCAAATGAGTGATTTTAATCTAGATTAATTCCAAGATTACAGTGAGATTAATCTAGATTTAAAAAAAATCTATGCAATCTAGATTAATTCCAAGATTACAGTGAGATTAATCTAGATTAAAAAAAAATCTATGCCCACCACTAGTTTTTAACTAAACAGCCTCATAATAACTTTGAACCTGTTTGTTTATATTTTCTTATGTCTTTATAGTCTGATAACTTTTTATTCTGTGGTTTTCTGAAACCTTGTGTTGGATGTTTTTGTTTTGCAGAAGAAAAGCGACAGATTGAAGAATCGATTCTGAGCTGCTCTCTAGTGGACAGAGACGACGGCGGATTTAAAGATGAGCTGGAGAGCGAAGAAGATGAGGCGTAAAAACCAGCCGGGCGCTCAGTGCCGGTTTTGTCCTAAAAGGCTGATTGAAGTAGTTCAGTTCAGCAGCTCTGATTGGTTGAGCTTCGTTTAGCAGCATTAGAAAGCCTGCTGGGTCCATTGTTACCAAACCCATCAGCAGCTGGTTATAGATGCATTTATATCTGCAGAACTGTTTTCTTTTTTTTGCCTTTGTTTATTAACTTGGTCATTTATGCTGCTGAAACCAAATGAGCTCATTAGTGTAATTTATAGGGCTGTTCAGTGGTAATAAAAACATCAGTATTAGTTAACTGAGGCATCGGTTTATCTAAGTCTGATGTTCAGAAATGATCAAGTTTCTTTAGGAAAGAAGGTGTTATTTCTGATTTTTATAAAAAAAAAATATTGTGACCTTATTTTAAGTTTGTTTATTTTAAATTTATACATTTTTATATAATAAATATTGTTTTTTTTTTTTATTTCTAATATGTCTTTTTTATTTGTCTATTTTTCTTTACATCTTCATAAACTTAAAACAACCTTAAATCAGAGGTAAACAGTGTTTACTAAACACGTTAGTCATAAAAACTGTTATATTTTCTTAAATATCAATTGAATTTCTAAGATAAAACTTTATAGATCAGGTATGATTTCTGAATCAGGACGAAGCGTTTGCTGTAGCAGCTTCTATGTTGTGGAATAAGTTGCCAGGCCTCCTTTAGAAATGTTTTTTATTCCTTGGCTTTTAACACCATGGTCTAGTTTTAAATTACACTACTGATGTTTATGAACCGTTATTGTTTTATCTACCTGTTTTCCTTCACCTTTATGCCAAGTGGGTTCGTGAGGGCTGCTGGTGCCCATCTTCAGCTGTCTACGGGCCAGAGGCAGGGTCCACTCTAGACAGGTGGACAGTCCATCGCAGGGCAACACAAACAAACAACCATTCACGCTCACACCTAAGGAGAATTTAGAGAAACCAATTAACCTAACAGTCATGTTTTTAGACTTTTGGAGAAAGCCGGAGTACCCGGAGAGAACCCATGCATGCTCAGGGAGAACCACTGAATCTCTATTTATTCATTGGATTGCTGATAGCCCGTCAGTATTACGGGGGTTGAAGTGAAGCCACCGGACGCCATATTAGTACTCCCTAGTTATAGCGGTTAAAACGTAAACAATATGTGTGCTACAACATCAAACAATGATAATGTTCTCATTTTCAGGGGAAGTTAAGACTTTTAAAATAAAGATCAATTCATCACTTGGACGCACACTGGCTGTTAGTAGATTAGTTTAACATCTAATAGAAAAAAATAGGCACATCATATTGCATAGTCATTATGAAGTCAGTGAACTCTATAAATCATGTAATTTAATATATTATACAAAACCTTTACAATAAAATAAATGTGTTAATGGAGCATAATAGAACAGACATGCCAAAAATGCTAAATTGATTAACCCCTTGAACCCTACGGACCCACCGGCGGGTCCAGCTGCTTACGTGACCTCGTAATTTTACCAAAACCCCAGTATTGATGTAAAAACATATTTGGCACAGTTTGGTGACATTTATGGATAAATGTGCCAAAATGGCCCCTCCATACCAAGAAATTTCTCACTAATACCATTCTAAAATAAATATGATTCATCTGATTGAGTCCAAACTTGGTATATATTTTACACAACATTTAGATTTGAAAGTCTGTACTACTTTTTTGTGCTATAAATAATATTTTGGTAGTGTGTTTTGCAATGTTTATTTCAAAGAAAATTTTGGCGGAGGTTCAAAATAAATGCAAAATATTTTGTATTTTGTCCCTAATATTTCAGGCAGGGTCAAAGCTACAATGGTGCTGACACCAGAAAACCATTCTATGACATCTTACCTTTACAGAGGTATCAAAAGTTTTCTTCTTAAATCTAATAGCTGTGAGGAGGGCTATAAGTTATTTACTTTTGTTATGTGTTTTTGTAAGGCAGAAATTTATTTATATCCCCTTAGGGTGTAAGGGGTTAAGTAAATGTAATATACATGTATTTATTGCATTGTTATGGTAATTACGTCCTACATATAATTTTAAGATTTTAGATAAAGACTGAATGACAAGCACATGTCTGTTATTGCTATAATATTTTTCTATTTGCAAATTGTGCATGCATGATGCCATATACTTTTATACTGTGTGCATTGGCCTTTAAATCTGACAGATTTACAATGGAGCTAAATTATATTCATTAATGACATTGATGTTTCTGCATGTCGTGGTTTTCTCACATATTGAAAATTGTTCTACAGCCTGGTCTCTTACAAATGAAACCACAATTAAACAAATAGAATCATTATATAAAAAAGATTTAAAGATTTTTGATTAAAAAAAAAAACTTTTTCGTACCACCGTTATCACATTCTTGACACTTTCAATCTCCTCAAGTTTGAGAATTATAAACACCTTAAATTTGCTTGCATGGTTTATAAAGTAGATAATGGACTTAAATCATGTTCTGTCAAAGCCACTCAGTTTCCAGCTAGAGGAGACTGAAGTGCCCTTCAGAAGTTCAGACGAACCACCTTTGGGCAGATTAATCTTTCAGTTAGGCGGCTGTAACATTTGGAACAGCATCCCTCTCACCATCACAGAATCCTCCACTTTTAACACATTCAGGAGTCAGTTAAAAAACTGGTCAAAATCAAATCAACAATTTGCTCATTAGACCTTATTAGACTGATATCCTGGTGCATGACTCAGACAAATGTCAGTGTCAGGTGTTAATTTGTAAATACCTGTACATATTTATGCTAATATCTCTGAACTGACCTGCCCTTGCAAGTATGCAGCCTCATTTTTTTTTAAAATTATCTCTTTGTTTTATAATATTTTTGTAATTGATGTTGGCATTATAAACCTTGCCCAGGAACAACAGTTGAAAACTAGCTTCATAGCTAATAGTGACACATGTACAGAAATATTCATTAATGTGTACTGCGACAAATAAATAAATACAAAATAAATAGATAAGAAGGGATAGACACAAGGGATGTAGGAGAGTTTATTTATTAAAAGGGGAATAAAACATAAGTTTAGAAAATTGTTTAGTGATAAGATAAATATCAGTTAAAGATTACATAGAGGATAAAATAATTATTCAAATTGGTTTAACCTTATGGGAACAAAATATACGAGTTAGAATACGTTTGTTCCACACTTTGTACCAGTAGGTGGCGGTAGTGTACCTTCGAACAGAAGAAGAAGAACTTTTAGGTTTGCCCTTTGCTCTTTAGCTTTATCATGGCGCCGCTTTCTGCTTGTTTCTTCCTCTGAGTCCAGTTAATGCGAAGCTCTGATAAATGGCTCTTATTCTCTAACATGAGGTTTTTATCTTTACTGTGTGGTTTTGGCTCATGTGAGTATTGTTTATTATTATTTGAATATTCTCAGTTGGCTAACCGTTAGCAGACGAACAAGCTAAAAACAAAGCTAAAACATTAGCTTCAGTCTTAGAAAATCTCTTTGATTTCCTGTTTTTCATGTCTTTTACGTCTCTATTAATGAATTATATCATATATTATTATATGAAAATGTTTTCCGATTGTGAAAATGTTTTAAACATTGTCAAAGTTATATTCTGATTCTTTGTTTCCCTGTCCAGAGCAGTTTTGCTGTAGCTCTAACATCTTCCTGTCTTTGAACTTTGAATATTTTTTCTGCTTTTTTGATAAGTGATCATTAGATCCTCTAATGTCAGTTTAGTTCATAAGTTTGTTTCGTTAAGGCTATGATCCTTGTTTGCGCCAGCTTATAACTCATTATCAGTCATCATCTTTATAACTAAATCAAACGCTATATGAAAGAGTTTAGTTTGGTTAGCAAAGATAACCAAAATTAATTTTATTTCTTGTGAAACAAAAAATATTTATTTGAGCTGTAAGGTCTGAACATTACCCATTTTGGACACTAGGTGGAGCGCTAATGGAATTATAAAGTGAGAGGTTTGAGGCACATTTAGGCCTTTAATTCATGCATGAACAGCAAAAGAACACATAAATGCAAAAATACAAACATTATATACCAAAATTAAAAAACTATAAAAATCACATGTATATTTTATAAAAGTTAAAAAACAATACACTAAAATTTGTTTCCAAGTTTGATTATGTTTCTGTTCATATGTTTCTCCCATACCCATCTATGTAGCAACCCCCACCCCCTTACAGGGGGACTGAAGACTTCGCTTGATCAACCAGGCCAACAATTCTCTCTAACGACCCCTTTCAGGGACATAGACAGATATGGGGTATTGTGGGCTAACAGAGAAGCAGAAGAGAAGGACCCCATTCCAAAGGGGTGGACTCGTTTGTCCGTCGCAATCTGCATGTTTTCTAAGCCAAAACAAGTTTTTGTTGGGCTACTGTATAAAACCTCGAACTCGAACGCTATTTCTTACATTTTTAATTCAAAAAGCTTCCTGGATGCGAAGGGAAACATTTTCAAACTTGGAAACAAAGTCCAGTGGATTGTTTTTTTTAAAAACTGTTTTGGAATTACAATGACCTGGATGACTGAGAATCTTCACCGGCAATCACATGATATAAAAATTGGAAAACATGGAGCTTCAGATATGCAGCGTAGTGTATAACCCTTTTTTTTCTTATTATTTTTATGAACTATGAATGAAAATGTAGAGATCTGCTGAAAATGACGGAAACTAGTGAATGTGTTTGAAATCATGGTTGGAGTTCAACTGCCGCTGGGAGAAAAGATCAAGCCAGGCATTAAGAAGCACTTTGGTTATGGAGTCATGCAGGGACTGGGAGACATTGTTCAGGAGGTTTGTAACTATGGTTACAGTGCTCCATTCTCACACCACCTACTTTGAAGAAAATGTCTAAATGTGCACATTTAACAACCACTGAGTCACATTTATTGTAAATATAGAAATCAAGAAATGTTTGAACTTTGCATTATTTTATGCAACATTTTCCAAATGTGAATTTTTTTCCTACTTCTGTTTTATGAAGGTTTGAGTCATTTTTAAAAATTCATCTTCCACATCTGACCCTTTACACAGAGCTGCTGTCATGAGGAAGAGGAAGAAGAAGACTTTGGTTCCGTCTCTTCTGTGATCTCCATCCGTCTGGATGGATGATGTGGTTCTGCACTACCAGCCTGGATCAGCTGTCAGGCTCTCCTGCCTGTTGGAGCAGACAGAGAAGCTTCTGGAGCCCTTTACCTGCCGGCCCCCTCCTGTCTTCAGCCCCTGGTTCCCCACCGTCGCCGCAGAGCACAGGCTGCCCATCAGGCCGGCCAAACCAGCTCCTCAGATCACCTCTGCTGGTGTCACACTGATAACGACGACAGCTACAGAAAATAAATTACAAACAGGAAACCCTATCATCTCTGCAGAGACACAACCTGAACAGACAGAAGAGCCTCTCTGCATCACAGAAACTCCCAACCACCTCCTGCCAGTTCGATCAGCCCCAGCTGTATCTCCTAGAGAACATCCAGGGACAGAGGGAGACGGGTCACCGGTCCGCCGCTCCTGGAGCGTCTTCACGCAGAAAGGAGTCCTGCTGCAGAAGTCCTTGTCCAAACATTTCCATCGCCTGGTGTCCGTCCACAGGCTCCACCTCCTCCAGAGGGCCAAGTGGGTGATTACACAGCAGAACTGCAGAGATGTGGAGAAGGTATGTGACTTTCTATAGAAACGAGAGGAGCTGTTTCTTCACACAGATCTGGTTTAGATTAACCTTAAACCTAATTTATACAACAAATAAAATGGGTTTTCCTTCAAATCTACATAATGATGCTAAACATACGATTTCTGTGAACAAGAAGACACTGGTGGAAATGCTACCATAAAGGTGTAATTTCCTGCTCACACCACTAGTGGGAGCTATGTCCTTTAAAACTCTGTGCTTGGCTGCAAATGCTGCTTAATTTCTACTGATCACAGTGGAACTGCACAGCGCCAAGGCTTCCCCAGATTCAGGTTTTACTGGAAACATAACAATTTATTAACACTTTCATTCTGGAACCAGTTTTATCTCCAAGCAGTTTTTAACATTCCAGAGGAATTAGCTTTGGTGCTAAGATGCTACACAATGACGCACCTACCGCTGACATTAATATGAATGTATAAGGTGGAATAAATAAATGGAAGTTTGTGTTAAAAGTTTTATATAAAATATCGTGCAGCTTTTTGCAGAGAAAGATCAGGGAGGCAAATATTAGAAATGTATAATAAGAATAAAAATGGAGACGTTTTCAGAGAAAACTTGTGCAGTTGTGGTGTCGACTAAAGGACTAAAGGCAGCAAAACTTTTCAGTGTTTATCAAAGAAAAGCTTGTTATGTTCAGTGGACCTCAGTAGAGATGGTAAATGTATTCACTGAGTGGAGGCTGCAACCCACCAAGCTGCTACTGAGGGAGGAAGAGTGATTGCTATCCTGCTCAGATGGGAGTTTGATGCCCACATGTGGTTAATTTAGTCCCACAGCCTGGATGAGGCCTGTCTAGTATGGTCAACTGGAACTGGTTTGAACCTTTCAATTCTTGCATAATTCGCCAATACTTTTATGTTTGAATCCTATTTTCTATCTAGTCCGCCGACCGGAAACTAGATGCCTAATTTCATCGATAAATAATCCACAGGAGTGAGTGTGCAGCCATCTGTTTGTGATACAGGATTCAGAAGTGTGGCTTAAACTTAAAAGCCCTCTAACTGATTCTGAACAGTTTAGTTCTAACTTTAAGCCCCGCCCCCAACCTTCTACCATTGAGTAGCTTTGCTTCTCATTGTGTGCAGGCGATAACGTGCACTTCTTGTAATAAAAGTGATGAAATGTGTGTCTAGGAGGACTACAGCTAGCTTCTAGTCCAGAGTCTATCTAAGGCTAAAGCTCAGCCAACCAGGAGTTGGCGGGTCTGAGCTTAGTTCCTTCTTTAGTCATTCTTAAGTTCAACTCTCTCTCTGTTTTGGTCCTTTTAAGCTCTCTTACTGGATATGCAGTGACAGTAGGTGAAGATATCACAGCTTTCCATTCATAATTAACCATCATTCTTCCTAAAAGACTCGCCGTGCCACGCTTGGAAAAAAACCTCCCTCGTAGGGAAAAACGCTCTCATTAGCTGATTGGAAACAATTTAACAAACAAACAATTGTAAATGTGCAATCGATGAGTATCTATTTTAATAAAATGACCTCTTCTGCCAAAAATCATACCCTGTAAAAAGGATTTTTCTAAGAGAGATTAAAACAGCTCAGACTAGAAGCAAATCACAGTCAGAATCTGGTAAATAAAATGTTATTACATGGCAAAAGTAGCATCAGAATCTGAATATATGTTAATGTTTTTAAATGAGGTTTCAAACGATTAAACTCCACGAGAAACTCTAACTGTGAAAAGAAAATCATACGATTATGTTAGAGTTCATAGGTTTGATATTTATATACTGGTTGTAAAATAACTATGTGATCATTTATAGTAACGTTCACATAAAGTTAGAAGTTCAATGAATTTAATTTCATTGAGAGATTCAGACTGTTGCATGTAGACAGTTTTGGTTAGCCAGCAAATTTAGGACATCTAATGATTGGATTCAGACTGAATGAAGGAATCTGAACCTGAATTGTTCAAATTAAAACGATGCCCAACCTTGATCACATCCAGTCGGCCATTTCTGGATGAAACGACTGTTTTCTGTAGGTTATATAATCAATAACCCAGCTGAGGCTCAGTCACTGAATGTTTGGCCCTCTGTTCCTTCACTTCTGGGCCCCGGAGCTCCTCTGAGAATGTGGGTGGGGCCGGCGCACCTGAGCGGCGCTAATGACGAGGGCGAGGGTGTATTCTTTGGAATAGGGATGTCAGCTGTTGACTGGCAGCTGAAGAAGATCCAGAAAGACGGCTTTCAGGTGGTAAAACTGAAAATGAAAGAGATGTGATTTGTCTGATTCACATCTTTACTGAGTAACAGATGCAGGCAGAGTTTATTCTATTTATTCTAGAGTTTATTAACAATCAGTTATATAGAGCTTTTTAACAATCCATACAGTCTGCTTCTAGTGCTTTATAAGTTATACAAATAGTTCAAATTTTTAGTGTAAAGGCAACTAAATAAGATTTTTTAAAAAATGCATAATAGCACCATTTAAGACCCTTTCTAACAGATCTGTAGAAAATAAAACCACAATCTAAACAAAAAAACCCATCATCCTCAGTTGAACAGCGAGGAGAGAAATGTCTGTTTTTAGCTGGGATTTAAACACTGAAAGGTCTCTACTGACCGGCTTTAAGGAAAAATCTAAACATATTTAGAATTCAAACTTTTGAAAGTACTTAAAATATCAAATTATTTCATCCTGTTCAATAAATGATCAGTGTTTTTAACTCAGAGTAATTTCCATGTGAATGTGCTTTACTGGAGGCATCCATGTTTGTCAAAGAACACTACTGCCACCTACTGGTTAGTGGCGTCACGCGGTGCGGTATCGGCTGTTGATCAAGTCCCAGTGCTGTATCTGGTGTTTTGTCACAACGCTATTATCCAAGTCATCTTGAAAACATTCTTCTTCCAAATGTTTGGCTACATATGTTTCCAACGACCAACTTCCCGTCGTGGAGGGATCAGGAATTGGGAAAAGGGGAAAACATTTTTTTTTTTGTTTTTTTTTTCACTTTTTACCCGAATGTATTCCTAACATCCAGCTGCCATGCGTGGGCATTGTCAGTTTCACTATATAGCTCACAGGTGAATTTCAATGGTGAGATCCTCTGGAAATCTTCAATAATTGTTGTTGATTGCAGAGTGTGTCTAGTAGTTCCCGTTGATTTTTGCTTACGTAAAAGCGGGGAGAATCTGGCGCCAGGCTTACCGCACCCGTGGCGTCACTGCCTGGAAGATGTCAGTATATATTTCCTGACCCAACGATTCGATTATTTTTGATACTCAAGAATACACTTGCGATCGCATACCATTGGTTCATTGGTTTGTTTTTTTACCTTTACAGTCTGTGACAATGTTTCAAATTTGAAATAAATCAATGAAAACTGTAATATACATTTATACATTATTTTTTTAAAACAGCAGCCAAAAACAGAAGTAGAAAATTTTGCAATCTGCTTATTCCTAATAAAAACCTCATTCACTGCGAAAAATAATAATACCCCTGCGTTATAGATTCTATAAGGCCTTGCATCAAAAAAATACTGCAGAAAAAATCAGTGCAATGAGTGTACAGTACATTACCTCGGCTCCAGACGCCCCCCTGCTCCACAGGCGCCTCCTCAGCTGCTTCTCTCCCCAAATTGTAGCTGACGCGCAGACAGCGCCGAGACACAGCAGGAGAACGGGCTTGTTTTGTTTTATGACTGAAATTGCGGAAAACAACTTTAGAAGTTTGACCCGCTGAGAAGGCGCGAGGAATTGAGCGCTGGGACCCTTTTCCACCTGGATCTCAGCTCTTTTGGCCCTCATGCCCTCCGTGCCGGACTAAGGCTCGCCCCACTTTCGCCCGCCTCGGCGCATTATCTAGACTCCCACAGTGTGTAGCACGGACCCGTGCTTACACAGCATCAAGCTCACTGCAAAACACTGCTGTAAGAGTATAACCAGGAGGCGGTAGGAGGGCAAAAATGGGTTTAAAAGCGGCTGCACCCGCAGCATGGGGGAGGGAGAATTACGCCCAGGAGCAAATGAATAAAAATAGCCGCCAGGAAAAAAAAAAAACCTGAGATCAAATTCTCTTGCGGGCGATAGTCGATGCATACGATAGTTGGCTGTTGGATCGATGCGCTCGATTTGCTGGTATGTATTATTTACACTCCTAGGTGTTACTATATTTGGGCAAAAATGTCCGCTCCTGGACTCTGTGCTTGTGTTTATTGTTTTCATTTTACTAATTAAAGAAAAGCCAAATTCAGGCTTAAGCTAACGGCGGTTGGTTTGGGTAAATGGCCGCTGTTGCCCAGTTTACTTCCTTGCTGATCGACTTTTCGCTGCTTTCCGGATCGAAGCGAAACGGCCAAGAGGACTTTACTTCTGGTTATTTTTCTGCTGGCGGACAGTAATAATTGATTTAACTTGATTGTTTTAATGCGACTGCAAACATCTCAGAAAGTAGGTAGCTGCTCCCCTGGGTGAGAACATCCTGAGTGGTTTTATCCCACGGCTCCATCTGAATCTTTCTATATCTGTGGAACATCTTTCAGGATCTGATGGGAAAAGATCTCAGCCTGTAGAACCAGAACCCTCACAGAGGGAGACGGGAGGTTGTTTCTGCTGGGATTGTGGATCTTTATCTGTGCCTCCATCCCTCAGGTCGGTTTATTTTCTGCTGTGTTCAGCTGTTTGGACTCAGCCTCCTGATCTGATTTAGGTCAGCTCAGCCAAACGCCATCAGGTGGCTCTTTGTGACGCAACAAACGGGGTGGAAATATTTTTAATCTGGTCTGATGATCGCTGAGGTTAAACAGTGGTGCCTTGTGTGTTGGATGCTTTTGTTCTTATTCTTAAATTAAGTGTATTTACCCTAAATTTGAAGAGGTAATCCAGATTGCCACTGGAATGAATATATTTACTCTTAAAATAAGATGATTAGACAGTATGCACCTGAAATAAGACAATTCAATTGTTTTTTCTTATTTTAAATGTAATTTTTTTGTTCCTTTGGCAAGGTATCGGACTTACCTCCTTAATTCAAGGGAAAAAAATCCCTTATTTAAGAAAAATTACTTATCTAGATTACATTTGTTTTGCAATGCAGTCGTTCCCTCCAAGTCTTGCTGGTTTTTGGCCTAATTTAAAGAAGATGTTACTAATAAACCGTTTTCCCTTGAATATGTAAATTAATTTGTTCCCTGTCCCCAGGTGTGGCGCTCCCTGAGCCGATCCGTACGCAGCTCCGGGTTTCCACCATGCAACGCCAACATCCGGCGGGAGCAGGCAGAGATCTGGGTGTTCTGCGACGTTCTGTACTCGGAGCAGGTGGGGCGTCTGCTGAAGGACGAGCTGCAGCTGTCGGGCCGGATCCACCTGTCTGTCCACAAACTGGGAACCATCTTCAGCATGTAGACGGTGTCTGCATTGAACGGTGTCACCTCCAGGGGGCAGTAGACAGAGTTTTTAAGAGGTTCCACTGGTTTTAAAGGTAGAACATGAGGTGTGGCAGCCTAATCTGTGGAGATGTTCCCTACTGATGCTGGATTCATGTCTCACTGAAACCTCAACGTTGAGTTTGATCAAATGATGGTGATGCATGATGAGAGGAAAACAAGTGTCACAAAAAACCACGAATGATTAATGATCATGACGATCCAATGAAATGGAACTTTTGGTAAATGTTATTTTAACATTTAGAGTGATCAACAACTGGAAGTTCATCACTCACCAGACAATAAATGAGTTTATCCTGACAGAATGGATGAGATCCTCGGTGCGAGCAGCTGAAAATGTCTTCCTCTGTAGCGAGACGAGGACCTGGACGCATTTCCACTGTAACCTGACTGTGGATGAGTAGAATGAAGCCTGCATGAAGGAAGACTTTCAGTTAGATGTCAGTTTTCTCTCCTGATCCACCCTTTTTTAACCCAAATCTCTGATTATAAACTGGATGCTTTTAAATTTGCAATTTAAATGTGAAAATGTTTTTTATATCAGGAACATGTCGGGCTATGAATTGTTTTTTTATTCCTCATGTATGAATATTTAAAGCTTTTAAACGAATCTGTTTTACTATTAATGAGCTGAGATGGGGGTTGAACCCTCAGACTGGCTTCATATTTTTATGATGAATTCCAGGATTTGTGGTTTTAATATTAAACATGAGGTTTTACTGTTTGCATGTCTGTCTCTTATAAATAAACGACCTTGTTTTTAAAGGAGAGCCTCTACAGCGGTTAAAGTGTGGACGCACAGCCCTGCATGTGATGTGCAGACGGTTTGTTCTGGAAAATCAGCAGCAGACACATGATGCAGGAGTCTCCCACTTTTCTCCTGACACAGAAAACACGCCCACGCAGGCATTTCAAAGCCTGGGTGGAATGAATGAGGGCAGCTAGAACGCGACAACCCCCCACCCTGCCTTTGTCTGACAGCCCTGCACGCTGCATTAAAATCTAGGTTAGCGGATGTGACGTAGGAGGCCTGCCCCCGTGTCCAGCTGTAATCTGGCTTTAATAAAAGACACCGTTGTTTCAATGCAAATAATGTAAAAAAAAAAATTAGTTTAAAAGTATTTATTAATGATGACGTTTTATTTATTTGGCGATAAAAAAAAAATCAGATGTAAAATAAACAGATTCTAAAAGCAACTATTTTAAAAGATTTTACGCTTGCGTCAGACTGTTTGCTTTTATTTTGAAAGTCTATACCGGAAAAAGGTGTACGTGCCAGATAACTTGACGTCAGTCTGCTGCCGAGAAGCTGAACGGACGGTCGCTCGATCCTCCAGCGTCTCCATCCTAAGGATATTCGCTACGTATTGGATCTATTTTGGTTCTGGAGAACCCGTGGAGACGGAACCCATCATGTTGTTCTAAGTTCTGTCTGCTGGAGGCTTTTCTTGGCGATAAAGCTTTAAAAATCTAAAAGGTGAGAGACGTCTTTTTTTCCCCCAGCTAGCACAGTTAGCTTGTTGGTTTCCTGTTTCCTGGAGCTTTTCTTGTCGGGCTCCTGTTTCTGTCCAGCAGCCTTTACTGCATCACGGAGCAGTTTCTGCTTTAAACCACCTTTAAGATCAGGCTGATAAAACAAAAACGTTCTTATAGGGATTTAACTTTAAAACCCCTGAACTGTATTTAAATACCATCCTTACACTTCTCTTTTATATATGACAACTTTTAGTCTAAAAGTGCTTAAGAAATATTAAGAGTAAATTAAAAATATGTAAAGTATAAAACTCGACATTTTGAAGGAATTACATATAAAGTAATACTTGAAATGGAAAGTAAATGGCATTAATAAGGTGTTAAACATTCATTATTCCTGCGAGTCTCTGCGCTGATTGCTCTGAAGAAGAAAAGACAAAAAGATTAGAGGAAAATAATAAAATAAGAATCCATCTATAATGTAGTCTGATCAGATCTCCAAAATCAGAAAAAGAAAACTTTATTGACAATTAGTTCTTCTTTGATAAATAGCTTTATATAGACATATAATCAGTTGGTCTAAATAGATGTGTGGACATAGAATGTGTTTTATGTTGTTTATTGCAGCAGTTAAGGGATACTTATGTTAAAATAAGATGCTAAAAAGACAGAAAATTTGCAGGATCAAGGGGCTTAAATCATTTGTAGTTTCATGTAGATTATACAGATTTGATTAGTTTATTAATCATGTCAATAAATTAACCAAAAAAATATTAAGATCAGAACCTTTTTTTTTTCAAATGAATTTCCTAATTCTTAAATTATTTCTAATTAACTTTTCATGAACTGTTAAAAGGGCTAAACTAAAATCTATAACATTGTAATTGTTGAAAACGTTTCTTAATTAAATGCATATATTAATATGGAGAACCTGAGTCAGCTGGTCCCCCCCACCTACTGAATGAAACCCCCTACAGCCCCTTGGAAAAACTTCAAGTTTTGAAAAAAGTACACCAATTTAAATCTTCTTTTTTTAAATTATATATATATTTATTTTAGGAGTTGCCAATTTTACATCCAGGCTGTAGAATTTCTGGTAATTTCCCCTGGTAAGACCCATGAAATACTATTTTCTGTTAGGTTTTTCTTTTAGTTTTAAATGTTTTATAGTACCGTAGATTTATTAGTTTGGAAATTAACCATGATTTTTCCAACTGCATATCTTTTAATAATTTGGTTGATTAATTAACTTGAACATTTCAAAATCTTAATTTAATGATTCAAAGTTGATGTATTTTTGATTAAAAACTAAATATTTCAGGAAAAAGGATTGGTCAGTATTTTACATGTTATTAATTTAATGGTCGTAGAGCTAAATTGGAACCTTCATACATGTTTCCCCTAAATAAGATTTGCCGCCTTTCCTCTAAAATAAGTGATTCAGCTGTGAAAGTGAACCAGTAATACCCATTTCCTGCCATGACTCACAAATAATGAATAATTAATAAAAAAAATTAAAATGTTAAAATCTACTCATTAGTTTTTTCACTTTTCTGCTGCATTTAGCTAGGATTTTAATAACTTTATTGTTATTTTTTTTCTCTCCATCTATTCTATGTGGCTCTAACAAAACTAGATAAGAAAATATTGTAATTATTAAGGCATCAGAAAAAGGTTATTCTGGAAGTTTTTATGCAGTATTTGCATAGAATTTCTAAAGCAGCAGGGCAACAATAGTACACAGCTTTTAAAAGTAATGACTAGTCTTAAGCTTTAAGCTTGCTTAATTTGCAAATTATATAAGTTTTTTTTCTTTGTTAAAGGTCAAATGATAGATTTTCTTTTTTTCTGATTTTAGATGAAGAATTAAGTTTAATTTCCTAGGCTTTTAATATTAATACAATCCTCATTATGGCTCTTGATGAATATATCATTTTGCAGCTGCTGAGGACAAAGCGGCTCTTTGAGTTGATAAAGTTTTCAGCCCCTCTGTTCATACTAACCAAAACCAGAGAGCTGGGTTTTAGTGCGTCTGGATCACCTGACCTGTTTGACGGTAAACTGTGTCCAGTTACAGTCTGAGCTTTGGTGCAAGTTAGGTTTCAGTGGTACTTCTGAGAAATATGGTGATGAACTCTGATGCTCTTGGTATCATTTCAAACATAAGCCTTCTTCGGCTGTTAATCAGTTATATAATCTGTAACTATTTTTATACGTATTTGCTGATTTAAAACCCAAAGATCCGGTTTTATCTGGTCTGCTCATCGCTGCAGCTAAACAACATCCTGGGGAAGCCCTGCATGAGGCTACGGCTGCATAACCGCTGCTAAATATACGAACGCCGCTGCATGCGCGCTGGCTGAGAGGTTGCTGCAAAGTCAGTGACATGCCACACGCTCACAGAGGAGCTATTTCTGCAAAGTCAGTGATTAGATGCAATCAGCTGGGTTTCCTTAGAAACCTTTTGACCAATCTGGACGATTTTCTTAAATAGTTTTTACTAAATCGCCTTTAGATAAAACATGTCGAGACTTTGCACTGTATATTTAAACAGAACTAAACTTCATATAAATTCTTAATATTCTAAGACTCTAGAAGCAGCTACAGTTTGCGGCTCAGAGTCAATGACATCGTAAATCAGTTGCAGACGGTTTGATGTGTCCATAAACTGCAGCTGCTCTCATCCCGTTGCTCGTTGCTAAAATCCTGTTTCTTCTCCCAGGTCGAGCCGTGGCTCCACAGATGTGGCCTCTACCTCCGCCCAGTCTCCAGTTCATGAAGGAGGAAGATGCTTCTCTGATCGAGCGACTGTGGATGGGTCTGGAGGGATGACAGAACATTAGCAAACATGGAGACAGGAGAGACGCACCAACAGCTGGAAACGCCATATTTACTTTATTCTCCACTTTAGACGCCCTCAGGACCGCAGAGAACCCTATTTTTCTACCGTTTTTTCTACCCCAGAGTTGATAAAGTTTTTGATAGAAACTCTGAAGCCATATTGACGTCAGGATGAGCCGGGCTTCAATGAGACCACTCAGGTACGCTGCTGTAGATTCTGCCCAGTCTGCCCCCTTGAACATCCTCACAGCTGTCTTATTGTTGTTTAGGGAAGGTGTAGAGAACCACTGGCGCCAGTTCAGATCTGTAGAATAGAGAACTGGACCATTTCAGGCCAATGGGTTTTAATTTTTTGTAGTAAGAGATGTGAAAACATCCTAAAGTCTTCGTGTCAAAAGACTTCTTTTGATCACTGTTTCCATTAACAGACAGGGTGTGTCACTCTGACATGCTGTCAGATTATTTCCCACCTTATTTCACTGCAGAGTATGCTAACTGATATAGCTCTGTGTGTTTATTGTAATCCATCATCCAGTGCTGGGACAGACTGTCCTGTTAGCAGCTCCTTTAAACAGCCAGTTGTGATCGTTCTCTGAGGAAAAGTTCAAACTTAGCTTCATGAAATGCATCAACTCACACAAGCCTTTTAAATCTACTGTGTTTATTGCTAACAGTTTTTTCCTGCAATGTTACAAACAGGTTTCATAATGCTCTTTAGTTTTCTATCATCACATCCTCACCTTCACAGCACAGAGAAGTCGATGCTGTTCCGCCATGCGGCGCGGCTAAATGGGCGCTTTGTATTTGATAACTTAAGGGATTAATCAACTGTTAATATTTACTAAGAGAACCGGATAATTTTCATTCTGAATCTTTGTCTCCATCAAGCAGATTCCCAGACTGGACTCTGGATCGATTTATATTCCTGCTCTAGCTTGCTTCCAATCTAGAATTATTTATCTAGCAAATACCAGTGAGACTCTTAGAAATGAAGAATGGCAGCAGCAGGATTATAACACTGAAATAAATTCCTTCTAAGCAGACGTTTGCGTTAGTACGATTGAACAAATGTTAACCTTTATAAACCATTAATTGATTCCCTGTAAGTCAATTATTTATTTACGTCCCTAGTTCATAAATATAAGAATCTATATACATGTTATGATTTAGTTCATAAACAACATCACAAAGGATGGAAAAATGCCTGGAGATTAGGGGTGGAGCGGTTCACAAAATCCGCGGTTCGGTTAAGCGGTTTAAATTAGTCCACCTGCGGTGTTGTTAGGTTGATTTATATGTTGTTGATTGTTAGCCTGACATGTTGATCGTGCTGTTAGCATAAACAAAGCGTGTTGCACAATGCCCCGCACACTGTTGCACTTTTATCACAACTTTCTTTCGCCGTCATCGTCTCCACTTCTTCTTCTTGTTTACTACTGGTGGTTGGCTTTGGTGCAGTGCATACCTTCTGCTCTGAGTGTAATAAAACCGCCCTATAGGAAAAAGGAGCAAGCGCATAGAACCCGGAAACACTTAACACACCACAGGTGAACAGAGACAGTGGGAACCCGAGCGGTTCGGACGGTTTTCATAAACCGTTCCATCTACTGGATATATATTATTTTAACTGTTGGACTGAAGAGGCCTTTAAAATGTTCTGCTTCCACTGGTTGTGTGTTAGTTTGTGGTCTGTGCTCTACGTTCCCCGGTAGAGTTGGCCAGAATATTAGGTACAGGAGGGTAAAGCAGCTGCCAGCGCCGTGCTCTGCGTTGACTCTGCAGCTGGACTCTGTTTGCTCTCTTTGATCTGCGTTCCTGTGGATCCTTCAGAGGGTTGATGAAAGAGCTGACAGAGTGGTCCAGAACCACACGGTGGTCACAGCAGCAGGGGTCTGACTGGGCTGAGAGATGATATCCGCTGAAATATAAGCGCCCCCACCGCTGAATCAGAACCAACTCAGTTAGGTTTGAGCGTTTCACCGGGACTTGGCTGCAGCTTTCTCTCTTTGTGTTCCTGAGATCAGGCAACAATTGTTTTTCATTTATTTTCTGCAGCTCTTTCTATTTTTGAAGGTTCTTGTCTCCTTAACGAACCAATGTGGTATTTCCTTCTCAGTGGTTTTTGTCTCTTACGGGTTCTGGGATCCATGGAGTCGGTGAAAATCATTGAACCTCTACTTAAAGCCTCTCTCTCTGTTTTCGGCAGGAAAAAGGTGACTTCCCAGGGACGTATGTAGAGTTTGTTGGGAGGAAGAGGATGTCCCCGCCCACTCCGAAACCCC
Source organism: Cyprinodon brontotheroides (assembly GCA_018398635.1). Lineage (NCBI taxonomy): Eukaryota > Metazoa > Chordata > Actinopteri > Cyprinodontiformes > Cyprinodontidae > Cyprinodon > Cyprinodon brontotheroides. The sequence goes on from JAGKQL010000040.1 coordinate 5,846,914, forward strand.
GCCCACCCAGACCACCATCGGCAGCATCTGTGAGGACCGACTCCGAGTCGGAGAGTAAGTCATCATCTGCTGACGCACAGGAATAAAAATGTTTCCCTATTTTATTTTAACTTTAATGTTTCTGCTTCTGGTTGAGCAAACATGTTTTTTTTTTCTCCCCTGCTGTGACTCAGGCTGGTTTCCTTCAGCTGCTTCCTCTCTGCTGTTTTATTCACTAGAACAGATAAATATCTGCTTCTAAACAGAACCCTGGTGCATAGTTTCAAGTCCAACTGGACCTTTTTTCTTCCTCTAAAGAACCAGAACACCCCCCAGCAGATCTGTTCCTCCTCCACGGTGTCAGATGTTGGCATATACACAGCTGGTCTTTAGTGAGGGCTGTGGTTGCTGACTGAACAGATCTCAGGTCTGTTCTGCTGCCATCAGCTTTACTGTGGAGCACAGGAAGTGTGTGTGTGTGCTGCTGTTGCTACCTGCCTTTTTCCCAGAACTGCTGTTCTTTTTTCTCCGATTTCCTCCTTTCAGAAACAAACATGTCGGAGGTTTTTATTTCTTTGCCTTTTCGTTGTAAGATCGGCTAAAGAGCCAAACAGTCAGAGCCGTAAAGAGGATGGATTACTTTCTGAAGAACGCCACGTCTGTTTCTAAACCCGACGTTACCCACAAGCCTGATTCTCACCGTACAGTTTTACAGAAACCTGGCAGCTTCCCATCATCTGCTGGGATCTGGAGGTTTAGCTTCCATTAGAATCAGATCCAAGCAGAGTTTCCTCCTCTAAAGCCGATTAACTTGTTTTTTTCCAGGCTTCTATTGCAGCTCCTGGTCGTTTTCAGATGTTCATAAGCAGTTTCCATAAATAACCGCTTAAATGTTTGCAGATGACCTTCTTGTTTTAATTAGCGGTTTGCTCATCTGGTTGTTTTCAGATTTTTTTTTTTTTCTGCATCCGTCTGATTCATTTCACACATGCATGGCTTCTTCTTTGTTTGGCTAAATTCCCCACAAAGCAGCCAGATTCATGAAACACATTTCAATCATCTGCCGCTTTCAGAGCAGAGAGCTGCTTTCAGAAGAGTCTGAGCTAATTAAGGCACAACTTCCAGCAGTTAATCACTGGAAGCCAACATCTGCTCTGTTAACTCTGGCCTACGTGTCGGTTTAATCTTCTAAAGCTGCTCTGCTGCCTGTGAGACGGAGATCTCAATGTTAGTGTTTAGCTGAAGCTGTGATGGTGGAGGAGCTCTGCTTTATGATGTTATGTTTTAAAGTATCAGAAAGGAAAAAGCTTCCTGGATGGGAAGTGAAACATCTTCAGACTTTGAAACAAAGTCCATTGAATTTTTTTTTACTTTTGGAAAGACTATGGCCTGGGTGACTGAGAATCTTCACCAGCAAAGATCAGAAAGGGAGCACTGAAAAAAAAAAAAAGTTAACTGGGATTTTTAAATTTTATTTCAGTTTAACATGGGAAATTCTGAGATTAAAGTGAGAATTCCTGACTTTTTTTTATCAGAATTCTCACTTTAATCTCAGAATTCTGACTTTTTATAGGAATTCTGACAATAAAAAAGTCAAAATTCTTAGATTAAAGTCAGAATTTTGAGATTAAAGTGAGAATTCTGATAAAAAGTGAGAATTCTGATTAAAAAAAGTCAGAATTCTGAGAAAAAAAGTCAGAGTTCTGACTTTTTTCCCATGTTAAACTGAAATAAAAATAAAAAAATCAGTTAATTTTTCTTTTTCTTTTCAGTGGCCCTAATCCTCTTCCGTAGAGCAACACAAATGACTGTGTGAGAGAACCTCAGCAGAACCAGAATAGGGGAGAATTTATAATTGTCTTCAGATGTTTTTTCAGCAGTTCCCAGTTAAACGCAGCTGTTAGCGGAAAGTTGGGTTAAATCTCTGAATGAAATCAAAACGATTCTCCATCAATCCATCCATCCATTTTCTAACATGCTTTATCCCAAGTAGGGTTGAGAGGGGTGCTGGTGCATATCTCCACCTCTCTACGGGCGAGAGGAGGCCATAGAAACGTGGAGATTCTAAGTTGTTAGAAATGTTATTAGATGTTTCCGTCAACGACCTCTGTCACTATTCTGGTACAGGTTGGATAAATGCGACCTGGCTGTTCAGACACAGATCGCATTTGAAAGGTCCGATTCGTCTCGGATTCAGGACCACAAAGCCAAGTGGCCTGGGTCACACTGGAAAAAATTGGATCTGTGTTGTTCAGACTGTCGGATCAGATACAGGTCGCATATGGGTAAAAAAATTGGATTTGGGTCACTTCAGTCTGCTGTTTGAACGTAGCCTAACTTCTCTGGATGTCATGCAGCGTCAGTAATACTAGCTGACATGATAAAGTTAGTAAAACTTGTCTGATTACGTTCATTAAAACTTGGCTTTATGAATTATTTTCTGTTACCTCTACTTCCTGCTTAACCTGATTTACCACAATGTCGCCTGGTTGATTTGTCTGCTTTCAAGGTTTTGGACCAAACATGGCTGCTGGTTCCTCTTAAACTTTGGTTTTGTTTGTTCCTCAGCTTTGGCGCTGCCGGACCTCCCTGAGCAGTTCGGACCCCCAGACACAGCCCCGCCTCTCCTCAGCAGACTGATGGAGATCATCGAGACCAAAGGTAGAGGAACCCCTCGTGTTTAAACCAGGCTTTCCGTAGAACCCTCTGGGTTCTCTGAATTGACGTAAACGTCCAATTTCAATTGATTAAACAAAAGAATCAGAATATTTAATTATGAGGTGGATAAGTTTCCCTTTAGCTCCAGTTTTAGTTTTATAGCCTGTTTCTTTTGTTTTTTCCTTTAAAACCACGAACACCCGTCTCTAAATGACACCAGCTTCTGCTCTGCTTCGGTTGATCTTACTGTGAAATTGTTCAGAACCGACCCGAAGCCCTGCTTCTGGTTGAAGGGTTCGGTTTGTTTTAGTCAGATTCAGGCTCTGTTCTGTGAGAGGATTTCAAAAATGGTGACCGGGTCGATACTTTGCTCTCTGTCCAGGTTTTGACAGTCCGGCTTTGTACCGCAGCATGAGCGGAGGGGTTCTGGACACCCGGCAGCTGGCCGACACCGGTGAGGAACCCAAATGACTCCAGGGGTTCTACTTCAGCCCGGTTCCCTTCAGGTGAACTGATTTGCGTTTGTTTTTCAGACCTGGAGCAGCTGGATGTGCCGTCTCTGTGTGACGCGGTGGTCCGGTTCCTGCAGGATCTCCCTGGTCCCATCCTGCCCCCCTCCTTGCAGGCTGACATGAGCCATGCGGTCCAAGGTCAGCAGAATCCAGAACCTCATGGTCCAAATAGCTTTTATACAACCCAAGAACCTTCCAGAACTTGGAGGTCTAACATTTATAGACTGGGTAATGGTTCCTGCTGGCTGATGGGTGTTTCTGTCCAGATATAAATGTCCTGTTTTTGTCTGCAGAAGTCCGAGACCCGGAGGATTGTGCCCAGGTTCTACGGGGCGTGGCCAGCTCACCCGCCTACCCGCCACAGTACGGTTTGACCCTGCTGAGCGTGGTCCGTCACCTGGCCCGCCTCTGTCTGCACGGCTCCAGGAACCAGCTGAGCCCCCGGATCCTGGCGGAGAACTTCAGCCCCGTGCTGTTCCGACAGCCGGCCGGGTCAGTCAGACTCCCCTCACTTCTAGGCTTGATATAGAACTTCAGAACCTCTGTTTGGGTCTCAGCAGGAACGGATGTGAGCGTTGCTGTCAGAACTCACAGATTCTTTGTTTTCCATCCAGGTCCGAGTCGGCTCTGGATCGTCTGGTTCAGGTTCTGGAGGTTCTGATAACCGGAGAGCTCAACATGAACCAAGCGGCACCAGGTAAGTCCAAACTTTCTGATCCATATCAGAGGTGGTTAGGTTTAAACTGGATCACCAGCTGCTCGGTTCTGGACCAGTTCTTCCTGCCTCAGTGCCGATGTCGAACGCCATGTTGGTCAGGGAGGTTAAGCTCAATGATGTCATCAGTGATGTCATCCAGAGCTGGGTTTTTATCAAATGGATCTCAGCTAGGTCAAGAAACAAAGATGGCGTCTAAACATCTGCTTCCCTGATAAACAAACTTAAAGGTACAGAGGAGGATGTTATTTTCCCGGGTGGATCATCAAAATAATTTTTCCTCCTAACTGTCAATCATTCTAGGGATAAGTTTTTACATAAGGCCGTTCTAGTGGGAGAAAAAGTATTCAACTAATGGGGATCGATGGATTTCAATCAGTCAGCATTTTATTTTCATATCTTTGCAAAGAGAGAACAGTTCATCATACAGCCCTGGTAATCAGCCCTGTTCTGATCTGGGCAGCGTTTGTTCCCACTTACAATAATGGAAAGTTGTCAAAATAGAGTCAAAACAAATTACGGACACTTTGGTTAAACAGTAACATGTTGTGTGAAGGTGTGTTATGCATGTGCATTTTTTTTTTTTTAAATGGAGAGGGTGTGTCTTTTCAAAAATAAGCAAAAATCCTCCATTATACCTTTAAAGCAACACAAACGATTATCTTCATTTAGAATAGCGTATTGATGCTCCTCCTCAAAAACTCAGCTTAGTAGTTTGAGATGGTGGGATCCGTCTCTGACTGCGTCATGTGACCCAGAGCGCTGCTTTCTGGCAGTCTGACCTCCTTTATAAGACCAGAGCTGGTTAAGCTAACAGTTCTTAGCTGAACATCTGATCCTTACCTGATCAGACATATTTCTGGTTCTCTGATGTAAGGTTTAATCTAGAGGAGTGAATGTGGCCTTGAATTTATAAGGAGCTCAATGACTTCTAATAAAGCTGAACAATTGTTCTGCTGTCAGATTCCAAAACATGGAGGGAGGTCGTTTAACTTTGAAATCATAGAGCTAAACCTGGAAGTTGTAGGTCTAGCACCTCTAGTGGACAGAAGTTGAAGTGTTGCTTTAATAATAAATCGGTTCATGTTCAGACTATTAGTAACCAGATCAGTTTTACTTGAGTTCATGCTGGTAATAGTTAATCCAGTAAGCTATATTTAGATCAATCCAAATTAATCCAGGCATATTTCCGATTATTACAGAATGAAATCGTTTGTAAGTCAGATGGAAAACCAACAGCCTCTATTTTTACATCTGGAGTCCAGAGTTTAATAGAAACAGGTTGTTTAATGAATGAATTGAGTGAATTTAGGGCTGTTATGATGTTTTCAGTTCGATCAAATTATATTTGATCATCTAGACATAATTTTATCTTGATATTTGTGTTATGTTTTAGGTTTTATGTGATATATGAACATGATATAGCTGAAACTATCCGGCGATATCGCTGTCAGGAGCTGGGGTCGGTCTCCCCCTTTGCAATAAATCTGCACTTCATAAGCTGAAACATTTTATTACCTCCAAGCTTTTTTTGGCCTCCAGATTGACTCATTATCAGTTTATAGAGCAGATTCAAGCCTCACGTCACTGATGGCTAAGTATCGGTGTATAAAGCAACACTGATGGAGTCAAGAGCCATGGAGGAACGCTGTGAAGTTATGAAAGAGGTTTCTCAATCTGGTAATCAGATGAACCAGTCTGGGATTTTTTTATTCTTATGAGAAGTTAGATGGAGGGAGGATCATTGTTTGGTTTTCAGGATGTGGGCTTCTGCACCAGAGTTCCACCCTGAAAGCTTCAATGGACCAAAAGGTTCTGGATGATTCTGTGATCCCAGCTTTATAGATGAGTCCCTCCCTCCTCCAACGTGACTGAGCACAAAGTAACGACCATAAGGACGGAGCTTAGAGTGGATCAGCCTTCTTTTAGTTCAGAGGGGTTTTCCTGGCTGCTTGTGCTTTTGGGGGGTTTGTTGGTCTGTTAGTCACATGGTGAAGCTGAATGACTGTGCGGTGATTTTCATCCTATGGCTGGTCACATGACCTATGAGTCGCTAAATGGTGGTGAGAGTTCAGACTCATCACAAGGCTTCCTCTTCCTCACCCAGCCCAACAATCTGCTTTCTGCTCGTCTTCTTCGAGGCTTTCTGTGCTGCCTGTAGAAAAACTGAACATCTGGGGGCCGCAGCGCCCCCTGCTGAGCCCTCTGCACAACATTTAGCTCAAAATGAGCAGCAGTTTAGACTGGAGGTAAAAAGCGGCTTCAAAACATGATAAAAACTCCAGCAATAAGGGTTTCTGTAAGAAACTAAAAAGTGTTTTTATTTTGGAATAAATCAGCAGCTTCCTGTCAGGATGATGGGATGAGCTCAGAGCGCCGACCCTGATGCAGGTTGGTGTGTTTGTGAGACCATCCAGTTTCTTCCTTCTTCCTCCTCTGATTGTGAGTCAGTCGGTCAGCAGGAGCAGCAGCCGAATCGGTGACATCATCCATCCACACGGAGAGAGATGCTGCTGCGGAGGAGAGGGGGGCGTTGCCTTGGTGATATCACTGCCTTTAACGTGATTGGCTGAGGCCAGCGCTGATGTCACACATCTCCAAGCTGCCTCCCGAGCTTTGAAGTGGAGCAGAGACTGAAGCAGACGGACTGAAGGGGAAGTTGGGTCGTTTTTATAAAATGACGGCAGCTCTGAGGTTCTGAGCTGCAGCGATTCGGATCAGAACCGAGCTCGGTGTTATTCCAGAGGCTTAATTCCACCTGTGAGTCGTTTGAGACATCTGAGAGGGGTCAGAGGCTGTGATGGAGCGCCAGGATCGAGGCAGAGCCCCGTCAGAACCGGCGATGGGAAGAGAGAAGATCTTGTGTTATATTAATATGCAGAGTCCAGGTAGGATTGAGGACAAACCCCTGCGGGGGGGTCTGAGGCTGGGATGGATCCTCTTAGGTTCTGTGACGCAGCGTTATCTCTACCTGCTCCTCCATTTCCTCCGGTCCAGCTCATCACATGTTCATGAGGACAGACAGCAGCTCCTTTTAGGCTGCAGCCTTTCTTAAAAGTTAAGCATCACTCCCACCTAGTTTGAGCCCACCACTGCTACCTAACAGGGAAATACCAGGATGCAGATGATGAATTATTACAAACCTGCCCGGTCGGTCCAACTGATTTAAAAACATTTCATCAATCTTAAATGTTTGCAAATTGATCAGATCTCCGTTTCATTTCCTGCAGCTTTAAGAGGCGTTTTTCAAAATCACCTCCTCATAGTTCTATAGAGGCCCAGAAAGTGTCTGATTTAGGTTTTTGGACCGAGGGTGACATCTAGAACCTGTAGATCTTTCCCTCCAGGCCGGATTATGGACACCTCTGCCAGCGAGGAGAACGCATGCTGTTAAATATTGAAATGTAAAAATATTGTTTGATGTTCAGAACAGTTCTGGTTCTGATGGTTTTCTTCTCTAAAACTGGAAGCACAAAGTTATCCTGTCAGAGATAAACCGACGCGTAGAGGTTAGCCCCGTTCATCTGGAAAACTGCTAACGGGGGAAGAGCATTAGCACAGGGTTTCTGTCATTAAATTGTTATTTTTTTAAATTATGGCCTGAATTGGCATCAAAATGCATTAAGTAGGACTATTGCGGCATTTAAAATGATTTATTAAAAAAAAAAGTTGATTAAAAACGATTTAATCAGATATATCTTGATATATTTGCGCGGAACTGCTTCCGGTTGATCGTAAAGCAGCATTTTCAGAAAAGAAGCTTGAGGTGGAGAATGGGGAAAATGCTAATTTCAGCAAAAGTGGCTGGAAATAGAGGAATTCGGATATGGCTGCAGCCTGTCGACGGAACAGATGACGAAGGATTTTGCCGTGTATATTTGATATACTTGATGATGGCATTAAAATGAATTCTAAGAGCATTAAAAAGCATTAAACTAGAGTTACTCATTCCTGTATAAACTCTGTAGCATCAGCAGCTAGCTGCTAGAAGGTGCTGGAACAGGGGAATCTTTTTGTGGTTTCCTTTGGCTCAAAGTGAGAATGAAATGTTTAAAAGGTGCAATAAGTTAAAATGACACCTAAAGTTTCTAAAGGGAACAAAAAAAGAGAGTTCTGCTCCGTAGCTCTGGGTTTATCAGGAGAAACGCAGAACAAAGACGGTGGATGTGGAGAGGATCTGTTGTTCAAACTGGATGTTTCCTCCATCCTGGGGAGCAAATTAGAGGATTTAGGTTTAGATATTTGATCTAATTCTCTTTTAAAAGCCATTCTTGCACAGTTTATAAAGAGTCCAGTAAACCGATGATTGATGGGGAATGATGACGTGTTCAATGGTGATGTGAAAATGGATTCAATGATAATTTAATGTTTAAGCAGTCAGGTGAACTTTTCCAGCTTTCTGTTGCCATGATGGAGATTAAACAGTTTCTAATGAAGCAACAGGAAATGGAGCGAAATGAAACTGAAACATCAGAGCAACATAGAGTTATATCACTTGGAAGAAATCGAACTCTAGATAAGTCATTTTTCCTTAGAATAAGTGCATTTGTTATTGGATTGAGGAGATAAAAGAGACATTTTGCCAATGGAACAAGACTATTTACATTTAAAATAAGAAAACTCATTTGCATTGTCTTATTTTTAAGTGCATTTTATCTAATTATCTTATTGTAAGAGTAAAAATACTCATTCCATTGGCAAACTCTCGTTTACCTACTCAGATTAAGGCTAAATACACTTGATTTCTAGATCGTTTTTCCAGTGTATACTGCATAGAAAGTATCCCACCAACACTACTTCAGCAGCTGATTGCTGCTTTCTAATCTTCTTATAATTTCTCATGTCTTGTTTTTGAGTTTGTTTGCTTTAATTAATTACTTTAAAAAATATTTGAGACAGCAAAATCTCTTTATTTAGTTCTGCAGAACGTATCTAGTTTTCCTTTTAAATTTGAAAGCAGTTTTATAAAGCTTGTTTTAATGCAGCATCTGCAGGACTTTAGATTCCAGAGAAGGTTTTATTATCCGTTTGTTGGGAATATTTGGCCAGTTGGACGGAGGTGTCATCGAAGGATTTACTTATGTTTTCCTGATACCATTCAGCCGTAGCTTTAGCTAATAAATGAGCAGAAATCCTCTCATTGTTGGTTATAAATAATGTGTGAAAGCTCAGTTTTACAGACGGCTGTTTGACTCATCGTTCCGCTCGTGTTCCTTCAGCCAGTTTCTGCCTGCAGGTTCGCAGCAGTGGGACTTAAAGGAATAGTACACCCAAAACATGATTAGCCTTTACATTTTTCTACTCACTCCCCATGCTGAACAAAAACTCTGAAGTACTTTTTTGATATCTCAAATGCATCTGGAGATCTGGGGAGGCTTCTTGCTGTCTGCTGACATTCAAATAATGGAGGTCTATATGGCCGAGACAGAAAAGGTCTCATAAAAGTCCACAAAAACGCCCATATTCCTCCATACTGATTGTCCAATGTATTCCAAGTGTCCTGAGTGGGTAGCCTCCACAATTTACTCGAAATTTAGAAATGTTTTAGAGCATAAACAGTAGTGTATAGGGATTTCCTGAAAGCGCACACGCCGGGCGCCGCACATGAAGCTCACGGAAACCGCCGCAGACCAAACCAGATGAAAGTGCGCGCATTCAGCGCCTGCTCTGCCAATAATGCAAGCGTAGAAGAAGAAATGTGCTGTTTACCTGTGCAAAGAAAGAAACACATCTAAAGAAAAAAATGTCTGAGGACTTCAGTGTTGAGGAAGAGCATGAGTTCTTTGCCGAGCTGAATGCGACTTTCATCTGGTTTGGTCTGCGGCTTCCAAGTCAAGATCTTCGTGAACGCCGCTTTCAGGAAATCCTATACACTACTGTTTATGCTCTAAAAACATTCTAAATGACTTCGCTTTGAAAGTAAAATTATGGGCGCTACCCACTCAGGACACTTGGAATACATTGACCCAGCAGTATAGAGGAATATTGACATCGCTTTTTGTGGACTTTATGGACCTTTCTGTCTCGGTTTATAGACCTCCATTATTTGAATGTCAGCAGACAGCAAGAAGCCTCCCAGATCTCCAGATGCATTTGAGATATCAAAAAAAGTACTCCAGAGTGTTGTTCAGCATGGGGGTGAGTAGAAAATGAAGGCTAATCATGTTTTGGGTGTACTATTCCTTTAAACCTGATGATGATGGCATCATGACAATAAAGTAGAGCTGTTCATTTTGGAGTCTACTGGATTTCTGAATACAGCTATGAATACGTGCATCATTAGTCGTTTATGGTTTAGAGATGAAGCCATGAGAATTTTTGAAGGCTGTGATGTTTCAGTGGTTGACAGAGCATCCGGTCAGTGAATCTGTGTTCCTACAACAGATGGGAACTGAAGCTGAATCGTTTTAGTCCTGATTTTAAAGGAAAAAGAAGCAAAAAAGGAGCCTCAAACAGAGGATTGAATTAAAACCTTAACAGTTTTCTTTGATATTATTCTGTTGAGTTGTTTGCATAAAGGGCAGATAACAAACAAATCGTTGCATTAAATGATTTTATTGGTATTTAATCCAAAGCATAAAATCCTGACAGATTTTTTTTTTCTGAAAACCGAACTATAACCAGATAACCGTTATTGCTTTAAACAGTTGCTAGTCCAGAGTTAATTCTAACTGATCTGCATAGATCTGCTTACAGCAAAACCCACTTTCATCTTATTGCCGCCACCTGAAAGGACAATGTGACAAATAATGAGTTGAATCTCTTTAAACGTAATGTGACAAACAGGTTTAGTCTCTTTGCCATTTAGAAATCTGCATTTTTAAATTTTTTTTTTTAACAGTGTCCTGTCTGGCGCATGTGACAATAAGAATAATTGTCTTGATGCCAAACAGAGCTTCAAACAGATTTTACTTTCACAAGTGCGGGAGATGCGTATAGCTCGACGTGAAGTCCGGACCTCAATTCTAGTCAGAATATGAGTTCGATACTGCTCCATAGAGCTGTGGATTATGGGGCGTGTTTCGAAACTAACCAGGAAAAAATGCCTCTGCACTCCAATTGGATAGACCTACAACCACATAAGAGCAAACTGAGGAGCGGACGTATGAGATGTTTAGGCATAGTTTGTTGTCCAACAAAAATCAAAGCGCAGCGTCTAATGTCACTAGAAGGAAGATATTTATGAGACTTGATCGCGCTTCTGTTCCTCTTTTAAAAAATTAATTTGCTGTCGATATCTTCTAGAACAGACCTAATAGCAGAATCTACTCACCCAAACCTCAAGCTGCAGCCATTGTTGTTGTCACCCAAGCGCCAGCTTTGGTCACGCGGTTGGATTACTGCTACTCTTGGATCATCTGTCCATCATCGCATAAAGCCCGCCCTGACAATTTGATTGGATCGGGCCTGACAGTGGGCGAGCAAGTAATACTCAGCTTACTATAGAGCAGGAGCTGAGACTCCAACTTCCTACCTCAAACTTTGTGGGCGTGACTAAGTTCTGACTGGCACCCAGGCTAGGAGCGTATGGCTATCTCCATAGTGTTCCGCCTTATTTATGCATAAAAAATAGCTTCTTTATTATAATTATGCAGGGAGTTTTTGGACATACAGATTTTATAGACACTGCAATGTAAGTGAACAGGAAAGGAAAACAGGAAAAAAAGGAGGAAAGATGTAGCGAAATGAGGAGATAAAAGGTAGATAATGATAAAACATCTTCAGTCTGCTTCATCACTTGCCCTCAAGAGAGATGTAAATAAAACAACAAATGCAATTTTTGAACCAGCGATTTTAATAACAAATTCAGCCCAAGTTCCAAAACTGATTTGATCTCCTGCTTCCACTAAACCCCCAACCTCCCTGTCAGCTGTTTGATCTAAGATTGACCGATAGAAACGTTGTCAGGTCGATATGTTTGGATGATATTCGCTTTTGTTTCAGCCGATGCATGCATGCAATCTCTGATTAGTTAGTTCCTTCAGCAGCCTGAGATCATGTGAAAAGCACACATTCACACTCTATTTTCTATCCTTTGTTAGATTAGTTTTATTTGTTAATGTTTGTGTTTAATAAAGATTTGGATAGAATTGATCATAATGTCATTTAAAACAGCTCAAAAAAATCTGCAAAACATCAGTTTGACTCAAGATAACCTTAAAGTAGCCTTAAAAACTTTCATCAGTTGATTTCTAATTTATCTGTCTGTTGGTTGCTGATGATTAGGGTTATGGTAAGGAGGCCCTAAATAATCAAACTTAAGGACGCACAGAGGAGCTGATCAGCAGTCAGAAACGGTCGGTTTTTACAAGGAAGGACATAAAAAAAGCTTTGAGTGAATTTATATACTTCTGCTGTCTGGACCAATCACAGAAAAGAAGTGTTAAGGCTGTAAAATAAGAAGTAAAAATGATCGGATGACGCAGAAACCAGACAGGAAGCGTCCTCTGGTTGTTTTTATAGCAGATGAAACGTCTCTGCTGTCTGAAACTCTCTGGTTTTTATTTCAGGGGTCAGAATGTTTCTTTATAAAGGTTCCCTGGCAGGAACTGTTTGAATTGTTCATACAGTCAGTAGAATGCAACAAAAAGTCTCTGACAGGTTTCATCTTTACGTTAAACATCCTGTCAGATGACCTGAAGAACTGAGATCTAGTTCTTCAGGATCTGCTCAATGTTCAGAAGAGAAAACTCACAAACCAAACCTTTTCTCTGAAATTCATCTCCATTATTTTAAACCTCGTTTTTTAAGAAGTTTCTTTTAATGTGTAATCTAAATCTTGATGTTTTCCTGCAAGATAAAGGCTGTTTTGTCCTCCTGTACGTCTGTTAATATAAGTCCATGAAGTGTGGAAGATGAAGTCAGCTGTCAGGCTGATGATGGAGATGTTTATTTTTCCTGGTTCCACGTCCTCCACACGTTGAACCGTCTCTCTCTGTGTTTCAGCTCTGCCTCCCAAACCTGTGAAGTCTTCAACTCCTGCAGCCCCCAGCAGCTTCAACAACAGCATCTCCCTGCAGGACGCCGAGTGGTACTGGGGGGACATCTCCAGGTGAGACAGACCATCACATGTCCTCTGTGAGGAAGAGGAGGGAGAGCCGCGTGAGGCTGCAGAGAACACAGACGGCTGCTTGTGTTTGCAGGGAGGAGGTGAACGAGAAGCTGAGGGACACCGCCGACGGTACGTTTCTGGTTCGAGACGCCTCCACAAAGATGCACGGAGATTACACCCTGACTCTGAGGTAAAGCTGCCAGCTGTTGTGAAACACGTTTCTCTCCGATACGATCGTTCATGGGATGAGTGGCTCTGTGCTCAGATTCAGTGATGGACTGACTCTCAGAAGGAAACTGCACTTTTCTTTCTGCGAGCTGTGATCGGAGGGTTTAATTGTTTTCTGGAGGCTGGGTGATGCTCGAAACACGTGGGTCTGCGTGCGAATACGACGCTCTTTTATTCTCCGTGTGGCTTTATGGGCGTGTACACCACCTCACAGCACCAAAGCCTCCGTACACGGTGACCCCTGCATCACCGCCGCACTCCTTTCCAACATTTTGATTAATCGATTATTGAAATCTACAGCGAATTTAGAAATCGATTAATGTTTAACTGGACAATACAGACTAACACAGAGGCTCACTCAGAGCAAGAGTCAGAATGGTTTAAAATATCTAAACAGATTTAAGTCTGTGATTCTGCTCTGCCCAGTTTTTAACCATAATCTGGTTTAAAATAGAGATGTCCCGATCCAGGTTTTTGCACTTCCGATCCGATACCGATACTGGCCGATACCAGCCTATCTGAGCATATATTTAAGTTTAAGTTAAAGTATTTAGCCTTAGTTGTAAGACTCATGTGAAAAGGGTTTTAGTACTCTTGATAACATCTAGCCAGCTGAATTAGGTGAGATTGAATAAAACACAATGATTGGTAACAACAAACTTACCTGTTTATTAGAGAGATAAACACAAACTGGACAAAATTATGAATAGCAATCTGAAATTGCACAGTGAACAGTAAAACCGTAAACAGTTAAAGGTGCAAGTATTACTGTAAGTTTTAATAAAACAGACAGGAGTGGAAAATAGTCTATTAACTTAGAATCAGGACTCTACTCTTGAAAAAAGACACTGCTTAAAAAAATCAGTGCAAATAATAGTTAAACAAAAATGCCTTATACTCCCCAATCTCCTCCACACCTAGTCTCCATCTACACATCATGTGCAGGATAAAATAATCCCACACGGCTGACATTTTCCCGCTATCTTCCAATTCACCTGTTTTAATGGTTCGGCCGGGAGACAGACCCAAAAGACCTGTGGGTGTGTTGAAGGTGTTCTGGAAAATACGGACCGGATTCGGGGAACACTGGCGCAAAATAGTGGAATGGATTGTTTTCAATCGGGGAAACTGGAAAATACGGACCCGATTTTTTTTAAAAACTGGATCGGCAGTCTGGATCGGCATTTTTACATGCTTTGCCGATACGCATTTTTTTGCCAATATCGGCATCCGGTCCGATACGTGGATCGGATCGGGACAAGCCTAGTTTAAAACAAGATCCTGAATCTTTGCCGCTTAGCTTAAAAACCAACAAACTTAACCGGTTGATGACCGATGGAGATTTGAGCTGTTTCAGGTTTTTTCTTAATTTGTTTTTATTTTTTTTATCTGCAGTAAAGGTTGGCAAAAGCTACTTTCTGGTTTCTTTTATTTTCTACCAAATCTGAATAACTTATGTTGTGTATTTCCACTTAAAGGGAAACGCCGTTTTTTTTACACGTCATACACGCGCCGCTTAGTTTTTAAAAGATATAAATATAAAATATCTAACCGCTGATGTCTGGGGGACAGTGATTGGCCTCCATGTTCTGAATGCTAGCGTACCATACAGAATAAATGATGAACAGTTTAGTTTGTGCCTTCAAGTCGTTGCCCATAGGAAGACGTTACTTGGATATGACCTAACGGAATATCTTCAGAACGGCTCCAAATGACACAAAACTTATATTGGTGAGTAGAACAGGATGTAATAATGTAAAATTAAGGGACCAATGTAAAAAAAACAACGGCGTTCCCCTTTAAGTTTAATAACAAAAGGGACAAATGGGTATTTTTCTTTTAAAGGCCAGCTTTTACTCTTTCATCCTCTCTAGGAGGTGACATTGATTTAAATGGCAGCAACTCAAGCTGTGAAAAATGCTGTAAAAAAAAATCGTATATTACAACAAAAAATGAAAAAAAGAACACAATGTATGTTAGCAGCATTGATGTTACACAGAGAGTTAGTTTATCAGACGACTAAAAACAGAAGTGAAGAACTGATGTCAGTCTGAGCTATGGAAGCCCATAGAGTCAATCTTCTTTTATTATTCATAGATAGAATGAATTAATCACACTAAGTTGAAGCGTTAACGTTACCAAAGTCTAAATGTTTGAAGTTTCCCTGAACTTCATCATGTTCAGACATGAAGCAGCAGGAAGCTGAAAGCGCTGTGATGTTAAAGCCGCTGCCTACAGCGCCGCTGCTGAGATCAGATAAATGCTCAGAGATACGATCACATGACTGTGATGGAAACACAAACTGCTGCTCTGAAGAATTACAGAAAGTCCAACCAGATCTGAACTTTAATCTGAAACCGCTTCAGAAATGTTTTTTTTTCTTCTGAGAGTCTGAAGGGTCTGAGTTTAATATTAGGGGGAGGTCTGTCTGTTTGTCTGAAGGTGTTGGAACAAGTTCATGTTTAAGTCACACGTTAAAGTTTCTGATTCTGTGTTTACAGGAAAGGAGGCAACAACAAACTGATAAAGATTTTCCACCGCGAGGGGAAGTACGGCTTCTCCGACCCGCTAACTTTCAGCTCGGTGGTGGAGCTCATCAACCACTACAGACACGAGTCCCTGGCCCAGTATAACCCCAAGCTGGACGTGAAGCTGCTCTACCCGGTTTCCAAACACCAGCAGGTACGTTCCCCGCTCTGACGAGCCGCCGTGGCCTCAGCAGTAGCTCCGCCTCCTCTTATCGCTCGTGCTTTTTGTTCAGGACCAGGTGGTGAAGGAGGACAGCGTGGAAGCTGTGGGCAAGAAGCTGCACGAGTACCACCTGCAGTACCAGGAGAAGAACCGCGAGTATGACCGACTCTACGAGGAATACACCAGAACCTCTCAGGTAGGATTGCCAGCCGGACGCCAAGAAGCAAAGAAGATGAAGGAATGTAACCAACAGCTCCCCCTCTGGTCGCCCGCAGGAGATCCAGATGAAGAGGACGGCCATCGAGGCGTTCAACGAGACCATCAAGATCTTCGAGGAGCAGTGCCAGACGCAGGAACGCTTCAGCAAGGAGTACATCGAGAAGTTCAGACGGGAGGGCAACGACAAGGAGATTCAGAGGTAGGCTGTTACCACGACAACTGTGCCTGGGACCACACTAGCACATGGAGCATGCAAAAAGGATGCTGGGTTGCCATAGCTACAGTGAACAGGAAGAAAAGACCTGCTGATGAATCGGGTTTGAAGCCGGGAGATAAATGAGAGCTCATTGGCCAATCAGATCGTCTCGTTCAGACCCTATGGGCGGGATTTCTTCTAAAGCAGAGAGATTATCTTTAAACTGGTTAACTTCTGCAGATCAGCTGTGAATTTTATAACAGAGTTGACCTTTAAACGTTCCATGTTATCTTGTTTCTTTGATCCTCTGATTGATCTATTATATTAATCTGAGACAGGATATTTATTTTTAGGTCTTACTGATGTTTCTGGTATCATATGACTGCTGCCTTTTTATTTTGGTCCTGTGGGTGTTAAAACTGCTCTAAAGATAAAGCTGCTCTGGTTTTCACACCCCTTCAAACTGATCTAGGCTTCTTCTAAGCACCTCAGACCACCCTTCTCTGAAACCACTAAAATAAACATCTACTGTAACCAAGTGGGTTCGACTTAGAGCGACTTAAAGCAGAGGAAGAAAATCAGAGAACAACGAGCATCATGAAGAGGAAGGAACACTGCAGATGGTCTGGGAGGAAGTTCTGGACCAGTTTAGGTTCTAAACATTGAACGTGTTCAGAGCTTCAGCCTGTTATCTGAATAAAGAGAGATGATGGAGGAGCTGCAGATCCACCTGAACTTATAGGCTGGAGAACAGCGGCTCAGATGGAAGAACGTCCTCAACTCCACATGATTAAATAGTTTAATTGATTAATTGGTTTATTTAATTAATTAAACAGCTAAAAAATTACATTTAAGAAAGTTATCTGTCCTGATCCAAGTTTAGTTTGCCCTGATTTAAGGAGGTCAGGCAGTTTAAAATAGTTTCTGTTATAAATAGGAAAATATCCATTATTTTCCTGCTCAAAGTAATGGGAATTTCACTTATCTTAAGATATTAGAATTTATTTTCAATCAGTTTTTACGGAAGAAATGTCACCTCAGAGGAACAGTTATGTTTAAAGGAACCAAAGAAAGTTCTGTTCCTGGAACCAAAAAGCCGCGTAGAAGATGGTTGTTCCTTCTTCCTGCTTTCCTCCAGCAGAGGGAAGGAAATCAGATCGATGGTTGGAGATAAATCAGAAAAATCCAGGAGGAACATCTGAGACTGGGGTGAGGTTCACCTTCCAGCAGCTAGAGATGACTTAGATCAGAGCAGATTAGTGTGCTTAGACTGGCCTAGTCAAAGTCCAGACTAAAAAATCCAAAAACCGTAAAGAGAATTTAGATTTACAGAAGCAGAGATGTTTCTTAGATGTTCAAAGCTGGAGGAGATAAAACCCCAGTGGACCTGCAGCTGGGAGCTCTGGGGTTTTAATACTTTCTAGGTTCTATTATAAGCTGTTGTTGCTGTGGAAACAGTCCGTCACTATCCCCTCTTCCCGTGTCGTTGAAGGATCATGGAGAACTACGACAAGCTGAAGTCTCGCATCAGCGAGATCGTGGACAGCAAGCGCCACCTGGAGGTGGATCTGAAGAAGCAGGCCGGAGACAACCGGGAGATCGACAAGAAGATGAACAGCATCAAACCAGACCTGATCCAGCTCCGCAAGACCAGGGACCAGTACCTGATGTAAGCCCCGCCCACAGGAACCAGCAGCGGCCCGGGAGGAAGCTGCGCAGCGACTAACGGTTCTGTTTGGGTCCGTTTCAGGTGGCTGACCCAGAAAGGAGTCCGACAGAGGAAGCTGAACGAGTGGCTCGGTCTGAAGAACGAAACCACAGAGGAGTGAGTGTCGTTACCCGCCTGGCTTCCTGTTACGTTGCTTAGCAACAGCCAGCCGTATGAGCAGCTGAATGTTCCTGCGGTGTGCATCCTGTCTCTAGAGGATCTCTGTAACTCTTCCTCTTCGTGTCTCTCAGTGAGTACAGCATGGTGGAGGATGAGGAGGACCTTCCTCATCATGACGAGCGCCTGTGGCGTCTGGGGAACATCAACCGCCATCAGGCCGAGGCTCTGCTGCGAGGGAAGAGAGACGGAACCTTCCTGGTCCGGGACAGCAGCAAACCGGGCTGCTACGCCGCCTGCTCCGTTGTGTAAGCCCCGCCCCCTCACCTGTTCTCTCACAGCGACCCCTCTGCAGGGTTCTGATGTTCACCCATGTCTGTCTCCTCCTCTCAGGGTGGATGGCGAGGTGAAGCACTGCGTCATCAACAAGACCAGCACCGGTTACGGGTTCGCCGAGCCCTACAACCTGTACGGCTCCCTGAAGGAGCTGGTCCTGCACTACCAGCACACCTCGCTGGTCCAACACAACGACTCGCTCAACGTCACGCTGGCCTTCCCCGTCTACAGCCAGCAGAGGCGGTGACCCCCCCGCCGACGCACCAGAACCGCGGTTCCAAGACTGGATTTTACTGTGAAAGTCTCCCAGTGACGATTGAACTTCCTGCCAGGATGAAAGGAGGACGGAAAAATAGAAACCAGACGATCAGGACTTTACTCTGAGGAGGGATCACATGGGACCGGTCCAAACCGGATCTAACTCAGTTTACAGTCCCGTTTATCACAAAACAGTCAGGATTTATGAATGAAATTTGTTACTGAGGTTCTACTGAAAGGTCAGGTTCGGCTCTCAGGTGTGATGCAGATGTAAAGTCAGAGGAACCGATTCTGAAGCCTTTCAGTTGGATTTTATTCAGAGTCTGAAAACAGATCTTCTTTCTTTAAAAAAAATCTTCACCTGGTTGATCTTCACCAGTTTGAGCACAACGTTCCTCCTGCTTCCGCCCGCCCTCTTCTGGTGGGTGAGGAAACAGCAGGTTCTATGTCCCGTGTGATCCTGACCTCGCAGGAACTGATTCTGTGAATCCTTCATCTCCGCCTCATAGCGTCAGACCTGGACGCGTCCAATCATCAGAACTGTTCTTAGCTTTTGAGCCGCAGGTCAGCGGAACCAGAACCGAACCCTTAGATGATGTCAGATGGGTCGTCCAGAACTTCAGAGAACACTGTGAGAGCTTCAGATCGAGGTTTAAAACAAAAGAAAACTGTCCGCCGTCACTTCCTGTTTCATTACCCGGAGCGGACGCAGAATCTGGAGCTCCATCGGAACCGCTGGGAACGGAGAAATCAGGGAACAAAAAAATAAAAAAGCACCAAAATCTCTGGAATCATTTCAGGACTTAAACGTCTTTTCAGACGCTCGAATGGAGCAGAGATATTTTTCAGACTTTTTTTTTTTTTCTGAGGAAAACCAGGTACAGAAGCTGACGCGTTGTCATGGAAACCGCCTCCATCAGATTCCGAACAAGCTGATGTCTAAAAAGTGATCTTCGGTGATTGTTTGTTTTCTCTCTCAGATGGATGCATGAACTAAAAACAAAGCAGTTAAACGGGAGAAGAAGGAAATAAAAAAATAAGAACAATCTGAGGATCCAGACGCCTGAAAGCTGCTTCTAAACACGAGGGACAAGCTTCCTCAGAGCTTCGCTCCTATCGCCGTCTAGTCTTTTATACGTCTGAGAGGTTTCCAGGACAGCCACTGCAGCTCTTCAACCCAAAACCAGCAGATCTTCAGTCTGAAGAGCTCCTCTGCTGTTCGTTTCATTTAGAAAACCCAAAAACCCTAAACACCAAGTCTGCAGCATTTTAAGGACTGTTACATGTAGATTGCTGTGCTATTGCTGCTTTGCTGCATCGTCGCTCCTCTGGATATTTTTTCTAAAGTTAAACTCTGATCTCCAAGCTTTTTGCAGCAGGAAACGTAAACCTGACTGTATTAAATCGATCAACGTAGATCTGCTTGTATAGAAGAGATCTGTTGAACATTTATCTTGTTTCTGGTTCAAAGTGAATGAAAACCTGGCAGCTGTAGTTTTTAAAAGAGAAATAATTGAAAAAATGGTGAACTAAGATGAAAAGTCAGAGGTAAAGATGGAGTCCACTGCAGCTTTAAAAGCTCATTTATCAGCTGATCTGGTTTTATTGTTCTAACTGAAGCACCTGTCACACCATGACGATTTAGATCAGCAAAAACGCAGGCATACGATGGATGAGTCATTTGTTTTTTATAAGTTATGAGCACGCTGCGGCTGAAACACCTCAACATACGACAAGTCCAGATTTATGCCAGCAGATGCTCATACGTCGGCCATAAAGTTATATGATCGTTAAGTTTAATTTACTCATAAGTTGTGGTGTCTAGCTTATCAAAAACCTATGAGTAACTCCTCCAGATTTCATCCCTATCATAACATGAGCCAGAAGGTGTGATTATTATTATAAATACTCTATGCATGTAAAAAATCCATAGAAAGTTCAGCGTATGCCGGCGTTTTAGGAGATTGTGGCTAAATCGTCATGGTGTGACCGGGCCCTAAACCTGTGATGACAGCGGAGGTCGTCTTTACAGGTGAAACTAAAGCAAAGTATTATCAGATTCACAGAGAGTCTGTTTGGGTTTCCTCGTCTCATCTTGTCTCATATTTATTCTCTTTATGTACAGTAATCTATTTCTACTCGTTTTGTTGGTTTTCTATGAGCCTTGGAAGCAAACGGAAGCTTTCTGTGCAGCCGGCCGGAGTTCTGCTGTCAGGGAAAACATGCTGGATTTGGGTTCATTTGGGCCGTTCTGGTTCAGTTAAAGGTCATTTATTTTCAGACTGTGATCGATTTGCTCCAAGTTTCCTGTTTTCCAAAGCTTCCTAACAGGATTCCTTTCTTTCATTAACTCTGTATTTTCTGCATCAGAAGTTTGGTTTCTTCTCCTCATGTTTTGCTCTTGCTGTTAATGTTCTTAATAAAGCACCAGACCCGATGCAGCTCACCGTAGTTTATTTACAGAAGAAACGGCTCGTCGTCCTCCAGGTAGGAGGAGAAGCACCGATTCCTCCCTTCCTGCTTCCAGCCCAGAGGCATAAAACCTCCTTTAATCAAAATGAACTGAAGATGTTATCCTCCATATATTAGGGTGATGGTGAGGAGGACCTCCTCCTACATTATTTTCTGGGAATTTTAAAATTTTTCATCTAAACCAAACTTCTTAATTTAACAAAACATTTAAAACATTTTAATATTAAATCATTTTCCCTTTATTGTTTTTTTTTATTTTTCGATTCCATTTTAAAATTTAGGATAAGTGAAAGACAGAGCTCTGCATGTCTAATAGATGAACTCTCTAAAGTCTCTACTCGACCAGGCACTGTAGAAAAGGCCTGAAAAAAAAAAAAAGAAAAGAAAATTGTAGGAAAATTTTTCTGGATTTCAAAATATATAGTTTTATATATTCATGAATCTGGGTTTCTTTCCAAGGTTATATATTTTTTATTTTCTTAAATTAAACCAATCTGATTCCTGTTATGTACGTGTAAGTATAAACTTTCCAAGTAAAATGCATCTAAAGTAATTTACCCATAGAGGCCGTCCCAGTGGTGTCAAATGTAGGAGAATAACCCAATAGTGAAGAAAATAAAAATAAATAAATAAAATAATATACTATAAAGTGTTTAGTAATATTAATGCGGTGTTCCCAGAGAATAAATAACCAATATGCAGCTATGGACATTTTTACAGTAATGAATATTTGAAATCTGTAACATCAGAGATGTGCAAAATGAAAGCAGCATGTTATAACTATTTAAGGTCGAAACTGTGCAAATTTAGCATAAATGTAACAAATTGAGGTTGTTGGGAACAGTGATGGTTATAAAGAGCTGCTGGGAGGAAGGATCTGTGATAACGCTATCACTTCATCACAGATCACGCAAGGTAAAGCAGAATTACAATGAAATTGAAATTATTTGCAGAAAGAGACGGTTTGAAATGAGATCAAAGCTGCACAGTGGTCCAGTTTGTAGCACTGTCTCTGCATGGCGTTCTCCCTGTGTATCCCAGGTTCTCTCTGGGTACTCCAGTGGTTGTGTTGCCCTGTGACAGACTGGTGACCTGTCCAGGGTGTGTCCAGCCTCTCCCTTGTTTTGTCAACAATAAAAAAAACCTTTACTGAATTAATCAGTTTATTAATGACTGTAATAAAACCCTGAAACCCCCTTTAGATTATATTTCAATTAATTTACTGCAGTCAGTTTTCTGTAGTTATTGCAAAGCTTGTATATTTCTATTTGCTTCACATGGATCAGAATGATGTAATAAATAGTAAATATACACTTTACAGTAAGGAAAAAATAAAACCTCAGTAAAGAAAACATTTTTAGTAATTAGAGATGAAAAGATCAAATGAAAAAAACATTTAAATTTAAAAAGGGTGCTACAGTGCCACCGTGTGGCCATAAAAATACAATGCAGAACATTTTAAATCCTCTACTAACAAGAAAAGAGGGAAAGCATTAAAACAACATATTTTTAACAAATGGAATAATGAATAAAAGTGATTATTATTTAAAAAATAATTCAGTATTCAGTTTCTGCTTTTACAGAATGAGTTAAGAGTTGAATGTTGGTTCTATTTGTGCATTTTTTCCCAGGTTCTCTTGTTTCAAAGTTGACATGCAAGTGAGTTCATTAGTCTAAGTGTGTAGGTGTGTGTTAGATTATAATAATACATTTTATTTGTATTGCACTTTACATTTAAAAAAAAAAAAAAAATTGTGTTAGATTGTGTGTGTTGGACCTGAAAGGACCTATCCATGGAGCGAGCAGCACCAACATATAGAGGTTCAGTACTGCTGACAAAATACTGCAGTTTGACAAAAAAAATAAAAAGTACAAGTCAAGTCAGCTTTTATGGTCACTTTCTTCATATGTACAAGACATACAAGGGAAATGAAATTACGTTTACTCTCTAAAAAATATACAGATATACAAGAAATATACAAGACTGACATTTAAAACTGACATAAAGTGCGGGACATGACAGGTAACAGTGATAAGATAAATATGAAGTATAGACATTACAATAAAAGCAATAAAAACAGCAGCAACATAGTTTATTACAGGCTGAGGTAGTGCAGGTAAGGTGCAGTCTCTGGTACAGTGTATGTGTGTGTGAGAGAGAGAGAGAGGTGTGTGGGTGTGTGTATGAGAGGGGTATGAGGGATTACTAATATATTAGTCTTTTCTTTACATTAAACAATAAAAATACATCTTAACCACGATTAAAGATTGAAAAAAGAAATACCCTTTATCTCATACACAGAGGAAATGCAGGTGTGCCAGTAGCAAAACAAATTAGTAAATGAGTGTTGGCCTAGTGGTTAGGGTATAGAGACTGGAATCCTGAGGTTGTGAGTTCTAAACCCCCTGCCAATCTGTCTCTTTGAGCCAGACCATTACTCCCCGGGTGCTCCACAATGGAAGCCCACTGCTCCCCAAGATGATGGGTTAAATGCAGAAGTCAATTTCTCCAATGTGAGATCAATGAAGTTCAATTATTAATGTAGAATAAAGGACTAAAATTACAGAAGAAAACAGAAAATGAGATAAAATGTTACAATATCGAATACAGTTAAGGAAAACCCACATCTCAAAATAGCAACATTGGTCAAAAAAGAAATTTGAAAGATAAAAATAAAGGATTTTTAAATTCTAATGTGACATTAAATTTCTACAGCAACTTTACCTTATAAACTGCGCCACAGTGCCATCGTGTGGCCATATTAAGCACTGCAGGACGTTTTAAATTAAGCATGCGAACAAAAATAAATAAACAAAATGTGGCAACCACATGTTTAATGTGGGGTTTTAAAGTTGTTTCAAATATTTCGGTTCTTTTAGTCTCCAACTGAGTGAGTGATGAGTTTTTTTGTTTGTTTTTTTTTTTTTTTACTGTTTTTGGCAAACACGGGTTTTATGTAGGTGAACCTGAAACCATCTGTGACCCAACATGCATGTTGAGTTCATCGGTATTTAAACAGCCATGAAATCCTTGAGGACTTCTCTCTCTGTTATGATCACTTCTAAAGCAAAGGAAAAATAACATCATATAAAACAAACCTTGTGCAGTAATTAAATATATCATTCTCTGATTAGATGAAATATGTTTAAAGTGAAAACAGCAGCCCTTGAAAAAATAAAATAGCATTGATGTAAAGCACCAAATGAAAACTAAAAAGGTTTTAGCTATGAACAGGTTATCACCACCATTATCAAATAACTAATTATATAACATTTTGAGTCGTTAAATTACTTCACACAAAACCCCCTTGTCACGGTTTATATGGAGGTTTTTGAGGACCCAAAAGCATATGAGTTCTGCTGATTTAATAAGAAGTCCAAAGCAACAGAGGCAAAAATCCAAAAATACTTAAAACCGAATGTCCAATTAACCTTAGGCTGAACACACATCCAGAGCAAGGAGACAACGAAGCAACAAGAAACCAGCAATGAGGAACTGCAGGTGGTGTATATATGGGGAACAGAACAAAGGATGGGCTGATGAGCTGATATGGAGCAGGTGTGAACAGAACTAACTAGATGGAAGCCAAGGGGAAGGAAACAGGCACAAGGGGAAACAGAGAGTAACTCAGGAAATACAAAACTGACAGAAAACAACTTCAAAGACAAAGAATAACAAAGAAACTAAAAATAAACTTAAACAGAGGACAGAACTGTGACACCCCTTAATGTAGCAATAGAAGAGATGATGCTTGTTGTTTAATTGTCTAGTATTCTGTGGATATGAACTAGCTGGAGTATAACAGCATACTGGTGGAAAAGCAGCTCCAATGTAATCTTGGAATGCTCAGTCATTAAGCACACTATATCACTATATACTGTGGTGACAGATTATAAAATACTGAAACCAGCTTTAAATGTACCAAAAAAAAACAAACATTTCACATCCGCTCTTAACTGCAACAGACAGATGACGGGTTGTGCAAATGAAAGGATTGTTTTTAGTCCGAAAAGGCGGTCATGGTATTTGGCTCCCCCTGAAGGCAGGATAAAAATCAGCCAGACTCTCCTCTCAACGATCCTAGCATAAACCTTCCCATGATGCTTTGTGAGGAGAGCTCTCGTAAAGCAATCTGGGATATATCTGCTCGTCTAGTGGCCATCATTGATTAGTATTTTTTAAGGTGCATTGGGGGAAATTTTCTAATCCACTTTTTTCATCCACTAGACGTTCCGATACTCATCTAAAATGGCGTATGTAGCGCCCTACTGAGTGATTAGGGCGGACGTTAGGACATAGCCTATCAGATGTCGGATGCCGTTTCCCCTGTTCAATAAGCTACATGGATTGGGAAGAAGAGGAAAAAGTATCCTACAGGAACAAGTGCCTTATAACACCACTAGTCCAGGTATGCTGATGGGCAAAGTGAAATGATGGTCCTGTGTAATGTTGCATACGCCCTACTTCCAGCACGGAGCAGAGTGATGCTGGTCCAAATAAACCACTGAGAACATTTGGGATTTCTCGTTAATGCACCGACTGTGAAGATGAAGTTTTGAGGTTGCATTTCTAAAATAATCTGAAAACATCTTATAACGACTGTCTGTGGTACACAAAGAGTACGGGCATAAATTTACCTGGTCGCCAAGTGGCAGAATACGTTGAAATGTATGGATGGAAACTTATTAGTACCGGAAATCATACACTGAAAAATATAACCTGTTTAAAAGTAATGGGGCAATTGTATTTAATTATCATTTTATTGGTAATAGTTGGAGAAATGAGGGGCATGGAAACCCAAAATGGCGTAATTCGCCCACGCAGGTGTGTCGAGCTGAAACCAAGGTTAATACCAACAATGGGCCCCTCGTGCATCTGAATTCTGTTTAAAATAAAAGTCCGCTCATATTCAGAATTCAAACTACTGAAAGTATTTTAAATGCGAAATGATTACATACTATTCATTAAATGATCAGTGTTTTTAATTAAGAGTAATTTTCATTGTGAATGTGCTTTACTTACTGGAGGCATCCATGTTTGTCAAAGAACACTACTGCCACCTACTGGTTTTGTGGCGATCCACGGTGCGTGTATCGCTGTTGATCAAGTTAGTGCTGTATCTGGTGTTTTGTCTACAGCGGCGCTATTATCCAAGTCATCTTGAAAACATTCTTCCAAATGTTGGCTACATATTACGGGTTTTTTCTCTGGCCAGAAGTTGGATGGCAAATCCTCCCTCTTCAAGTTTGGCGATCAACGACCAACCCGTCGTGGAGGATCAGGAATCAGAAAGGTGGAATAACAATTTTTTTTCACTTTTACCTGATGTATTCCAGCATCCAGCTGCCATGCACGTGGGCATTGTCAGTTCACTATAGCTCTGGTGAATTTCAATGGTCCTGGAAATCTTCAATAATTGTTGTTGATTGCAGATGATGTGTCTAGTAGTTCCCATTGATTTTGCTTGGAAAGCGGGAGAATGGCGTAGGCTTACCGCACCGTGAGCGTCACTGCTGGAAGATGGCAGGAGGGAGGGGGGTTACTATATTTGGGCAAAAATTTCCGCTCCCAGACTCGGCGGTCGCAACGAAAATTATAATTTTTATTTTTTTACTGATTAGTGCTAAAGTCATTATATCACCACAAACGTATTAGTTTAAGGTATAGATAATGATCCATTGATTATTCATTGCTGACCAGACTTTTCCTTTAATGCCTGATGAGAATCTCCCCGTCAAAATCAGCTTATTTGTGATAGTACTGTTCTTGTCATCTGGAGAAAAGACACTGTAAGACGAAAACTCAACTATTAACGATTCTTTTCTTTTAATCGCCATGTGTGGGATTGCTTATTCTTTGAAAACCACCAAGCAATTTTAGAATCATGCTGTGGGAACCACCATGGACCAGTGGTAAAAACCTAAACCTGTCCTCTTAATTAATGCATTCCAGCACAGCTGGACATTCTACTGAAACAAACAGATTTCTGATCCAAGAAATAAAAAGGTGATGCAACACTGGGTGAAGACAGCTGATTGGCTCTTTAGTTTCTGTATTAATAGGTTTCCTCCAGCAGGGGCACTATTACGTTGTAAACTCTGACGTTTTTCTGCACTAAGATCTGTCGTTACCATCACTGCTACAAGTTCTTTCTGTCTGGCCTGTTTTAAACCATCCTTGAAACATTAGAGAACATCTAAACAGCATGAAATAATGAAACAATAACTTTGCTTTATTAAAAGTCTTCATCATTGAACTACAAAACATTTAGTAGTTGTTCTGACAGGTTATATTTTTACTGTAGATCAGAGTCAGTCATGTTCCTGAACGTGTTTATTGAGACGGGAGGGAAATAAATAACTGAGAGACCTGCAAGCATCAAACAGTGGCTAAAACCCACGAAGAGGATTCTGTCCCAGTGGCTGGTTCAGATATTTTAATGAACAGGCTCAGTTTTTCCTTAGAAATAATGGTACAAACATTTATTCTTTTGAACTAATAAG
Source organism: Cyprinodon brontotheroides (assembly GCA_018398635.1). Lineage (NCBI taxonomy): Eukaryota > Metazoa > Chordata > Actinopteri > Cyprinodontiformes > Cyprinodontidae > Cyprinodon > Cyprinodon brontotheroides. The sequence continues at coordinate 5,874,559 of JAGKQL010000040.1, forward strand.
AAATAAAACATGCTGTAGAAGAACTAACATAAATTATCCAGAACAGGAAATGGAGGTTCTTTCATCCTGCGCCATAACTTAGAACCAAACCAAAACCCTGAGGACTGAAGCTCGGGTCCCAGCAGCTGATCTCCAAACCTCAGCTGACATCAGTCCGATTCGGTGATTTCACTGCTGGTGCTTTCCCCCAGGTTACAGGCTGCCGACCCTCCGTTGGTGAACTTGGACCTCAGGGCCCGTTTCCTGTTGCCATAGAAACAACAAAATGTTCAAGAGAAGATTTGCTGCAGGAAAAATCTTTGAATTCTAAGGAAAAGTGATGCTCACCTGCGCTGAGCAAATTGGCAACGATTTAAGGAGGATAAAAATACCTCAGTCTGTTCATCCTGCAGAGGGACAGCAAAGGCACCAACAATCAGATGAAACTTTACATTTAAAATCACTTCAACTCGTTTATTATGACAGAGCATTGAGCCCTAATGTGGTTTTTCGCGTGTTTAATTACAAAGAATTCCATTAATCGAAGCTTGGCTTTTTTTCTGGTAGAAAATGCGAGACCCGCCCGGGGGCTACGAGGTCCTATACGCTGACTTCCAACTGCTTCCGCTTTGACGGGGCTTTCCCTCTCTCAATTCCCCGGCATCCACTTAGGGACCTCACCTCGCTTTTCTGAGCGACGGGCCTGGCGGTTACAAGCTCCGAGAACTTGGTAATGGGTTTATTACCGGCTGGGGAAACTTTCAGCGGTACGGCACCAAAGTGGTACGACTTTGCGTTATGCGCCAATGGGCTAAGGCAAAGCGATCAATATGTCATCCGGCGTTACTCTCGACGGTGAAATACTTCCCTCAAATGTGTTTTGAACATGCTAGGGTTTGCGTGCAAGGGTTGTGACGGGGAGCACCGGCGCAACAACTTTGCGTGCAAAGGTACCACTGCGTTACGAGATGCAGCGTATATCTCAAAATGGAAAAATAAGCTCTCGCGGAGATTTTCATAGATTCCCAAAGCCTCGCGGCCGATACGGGGACTTATTCCGTTGCAGTCATGGAAAAATATTTGTCGAGGTGGCAGGAGGAGAAACAAACGAGCACTCCATTGGCGATACGGTGGGACTGCGAGCCCAATACAAAACAGGACTAGAAGCTTGCGTGAAGCGCCACTTAAATACTAAGCTTTCGATACATTAGCGTAAGATAACTACCTAATAACTATCGCGGGCATCAGATAAGGTAGGTTACGCTATATTTAACGAGTAGTGAAACTTCTTGTGGTTGAAAATTAGTGGACTCCAAATTTAGTACAATGTACCTTGAAAAGTAAGAGGATCATCCATGGCCACCTGAGAGACGAGAGATATATTCTTGAGTAGCACTCTTGCTCTTTGCTACCTCGGTGGGCGTGGGATGTTGGAGCTTCCGCCCTAAAAGTAGCGGATTGACGGTTCGACTTGAACTAATTCCCGACTTTCATTCATGTTGCTGTCGCCCGGGCAGAACCACTTCACCTACATGTCTGATGATGCGGTCATGAGGGCCCGATGGCGAGTGTACGGCAAAACGCTTAGCTATCGTGAACCCCAGGGCAGCTGTTGACTATGTAGCTGCGCCACTTCAACAGTGTGTGTAGCGAATGATGAATGAATAGTGGAATGCGTAAAGCGGCGCGAAGTCATCCTCTGACTTGAAAACCAGCGCTATATAAGTACCATTTACCAAGAGAGCTCTCGCCAGCGAAAAATATTCTGAGGGTGTTATTCTGACCGGCCTGTTTGCAGCTTTGGCTAAATAACAAAGATGGGTGGAGGCGGATTCACGTAATGGGGAGGCGAAAAGTGAAATGATCATCTGTCCAAAATGATGTCAATTAACTAGGTTCGCGTAATAATGATCCACTATATAGTCCCCGCTCTATATAGTGATTGAGGAATCTAGGGTTGGGTGGGCGTTCTCAGGACACAGACGTCCCTGTGTTTGCACATTCGCACGGAGACTCTGCCATATTGAGGATCTGAACAAACCAAAGTAGGACACCTTCTGTCTGGCGATCCTTGAACACACAGGTTAGCTTTCTAAGCCTAGCATCATCAAGTTGAGAGGCGGTATCAACCAGGTGTAAAGAAATCTGAGCAGCCTTTAAATGCTGCTTTTTAAAAATGCACAACTTCAATGAAGACTTTTTACCACAGTATGTCCGCTCTGTTGGCCCACAGCGCCCCCCAGTGGCTCCCTGTATAATCTAAACATCCATACATCGGAGTACTTGCCCACATTAGGCAGCCTTACTGATGTCAGCACATGTCCCATTTCTTAAACATATCATGTAAATATTTCATCCCTCACCTTTAGCGGCGCTCTCGCTGGGCTCCTCCTCTTCCTCGCTGCTCATGCTCTCAAGCTGCTGAAGAAAATAAGTCATCATTACATCATCCCCGTTATTAGATCGACCCCCCTCAGCGTTGCCTTTCACTCACAAGGTGGGAGTTGAAGGTCATCTTGCGGAGGCGTGTCCTCAGCTGGAGCTCCTCCCCCTGTGACCTCAGCAAAAGGAGCTCTAGCTTGTCAGACTTCTCTGTGAGCTGCCTGACGCGCTCCCTGTACTGGTCCTTCTCCTGCAGGTGCAGTCTGGCTTCATCCTGCTGCTGCGCCTGCGACAGCAGAGCCTGGAACACCAACCCAAGTTCCCAGTTAGTGACTAGATCTTCATCATCCTGCTGGCTCTCTTCCTCTTCAGCCTGCTGCTCATTCTCACCTTGTCCCTCTCCCTCATCACCTCCTCCAGCTGCCGCACAGTTTGTTTGTTCTGCTGGCGGTACATCTTGGCGTCTCCTTTTAGCTGAGTGCAGCGCATCATCAGATCCTCCCTCTCCTCCACACTCTAAAAGCAAAGAAACCGAGGCCCCGAATGGATCCCAATACACTTGTCAATGAATGCAACATCCACAAAGCATTTAAAAAGTGCCCCATCTATGAGTGCACCACCATTAAATATCTAAAAGTACAGATGTACCTGAACGCATCCTGGAATCAAACCTTCCCTGAACACAACTTGCTTTAAATAACTCATCAGGGGGAATCTAAGATCTATTTTATGTTAAAGCCTGTGTGTTTCCACAAAAACATGGGCATGGAACATGGAAGATGTTCCCATGCTGACCTCCTCCTGCTCCTGCTGTTCCTCACCTTAGCTCTCTGCTCCTCCGCTTTGTGGAGTTCCCTCCTCAGTCTGAACACGGTTGTGATGAGGTTCATCTGAGGAGCTCGACAGCCATGTCGCTGCTGCCCGTCCTTCAAGTTTTCTTCCTTCTTCTCTGGCTTTTTCTCCTCCTGCGCCTCCTCATGTTTCTCCTGTGTGGGTTTCTCCTTCAGCTCCTCCTGGACATTGGGTTGAAGGCAGACGTCCGAGGGCAGAGTCAGGTTCCTGCTCTGAAAATGTCCACACGTTAATCTTAACTGCAGTTTGAGTCTGAAATGTTGTTTATAGAAGACCCTAATACTATTAAATGAGAGAAATGAAAGAAAATATTTTAGAGATAAAAGTGTAGTTTTACTGTTTTGAATGGGAGAACAATTGTATGTGTGGAGATCATTTAGGAGGGGACTAAGCTCACAGCCATGAGGGATACCAGGGTTAGTTGGTGCCTGTATTCTCTACAGCAACTTCTTCATCGATAAAACGTGAGTTAAACAGAGCAGGAGTGGAAATGGCAGCAATTATTTGATGTAAACAAACCACTGAGACTACTGTAGGTTGTTTAATGCATGTTGCATAAGGCTGCGGGGATTTTTTCCTTTTCAAGAGAAATAAGGACCTCATGGTAATGCTGGCCCTCCACTCCAGCTATGTCCAACCAGTAAATGAGCAGCTTCAGTGTCGGATTAGTGTTTGCATAGATGTCATACTGTACTGTTATATGCTGTGTATTAGTGACGGCACTTACTCACTATAAACCATAGAATGTAACTAAAACCAAAGAAAGTCCAAATAAAAAGGAAGTGGGCTCTTGTTGGTATCATCACTTAACCAAGCATTTCTTTTTTGTAACTTAATTTGCAGAAGTTGATAGGAAATAAAATAGCATAGTCAGTTAGGCCCCGTCCACACGAAGTCAAAACGAACACGAAACGCTGATATTTTCCAAAACCTTTGCCGTAAAGACGGAGACGTAAAATAAATGTGAGTGTCCACACGAATGCATGAAAACGCTGCAAAATGTATGCCAGGCCTGTAAGTGGCGCTGTGGTGCCAAAGCAAAAATAGCTTAATGTAAATGTTGGGCATGCGCACTCCAATATTTATACGATGGTTGCACATGTTCCTGGTCCATTTTCGTGGTTCAGCCAAATTCAGGTGCTGAACTATGTGGTCAAAATATTGCTCTGTTCTTCCTGAGATATTACAGAAGAAGAAGATTCTGTTGTAAGCTCGACAGCAGGGTGAGTAGCATTAGCAGCAACGCACCATTGTTGTTGTGATACTGTGTCGCCGATGCTGTTTAGAGGCGACGGCGACGCATGCGCAGTAAAAAAAAATGCGTTAGAGCTGTAAAGATGGAAACGCCAAAACGGCGTTTCAAATCTTCCCACTCTGAAGGCTGAATAAAAAAGATCGCTTACAGACCCCCGAAACGCCGGCTTGGTATGTGGATGAGAGGCTGGTTTGGTGAAAAATTTCCAGCGCTTAGGCCAGGGTTCGATCTTCGTGTGGACGGGGCCTTAGTGTGGGAATCAATGAGTTCTGGTGTTAGACCTCTGAATTACTGTGAAATTTTGGCCCTTCTGGCTTTCCATATTCCCTCTGAGATATTGCCCTGTGGTAAAGAAGCTTTCGGTGCTTCAGCTTCATGGTTACCTGCTGCAGCGGCCTCATTGTCCGGCGTTTGAGCAGCCGAGTCTCGCTCTCAGCTCGCAGAAGTGTGTGCTTCAGGCGCTCCACCTGTATGCAGAGGTCAGAGGTCAGGTAAGGGTTAAGGTGCTTCTGGGTTTGAGACTAGGGGGCCAGGGGTCAGCTGACCTCTATCTGCAGGTCCCTGTTAGCCAGCAGGGCATTGCTCTTCTCCTGGTTCAGAGTGTTGATGTCTGCCATCAGATTGTAGTTGTGATCTCGCAGCTGCTTCAGCTCCTCGTTTAGCTGCTCCCTCTCCTCCCGCAGCTTCTGCACGCGCTCAGTCAGCTTCTTCAGCTCGCGGTCCTTCAGCTTCTGCTGGCGAGACCACGCCTCCTGATGGGGGCAAAGAAATCTTTTTATTCGCCTCCATATTGGATTGGTCCTCAATAAACCAGCTGTGATTCCAACCTGTTCCTTGGCAACAGAGCATGCCTGCTGCCGTCTTCTCCTCTCATCCTGAAGAACCCTCTGCAGGCGGCTGAGCTCCGACATCAAGAACTGGGTTAGACCTGATTCTCCTGCTGTGTCTAAACAAACAGAGCAGTTAGTGATCAGACTATATTCCACCATGAACACCATTTCCAAACATCCAAACCAACCGATGAGGATGCTGAAGGTCTTGTTGGGCTCCTTCCCTGTGATCCGGCTGTACAGCTGAGGGTAATCCAGCTCCAGGCTCTCCAGGAAGGCGGTATAACCTTTCATACCCGTCCTCTGAAGCATGTCCAGAAGAGCTCCTGCAAAACAAACAAAAGGCGACGCCAGAAACCATCAAGACATTTTCAAACACTAAAACCAAGAGGAAGACGGATCTCACTGTGACCTTGAGTCTGACTCAACACCATGAGGTCGTTTGTTTTAATCCCACAATAAATCAGAATATTTTGAAGCCTTTGAAGACTCTACAGTAGGAATATATTCTTAAAAAAGTAGCCGCCAGTTGTAATCAGAAAACACATTAATATCTTAATGCCTTCTAAACCAGGAGCAAATGGACTTTACCTCAACCTAAACTGGTAGAGATATCCTCTGAAGCAGGGGTGGGCAATTCCAGTTCCTGAGAGCCGGTATTCTGTAACTTTTGGATCTGCCTCTGGTTCAACTCACCTCAATTAAGTAATTAGATGATTGAGAGGACTCTAGAGGAACTGACTGCATACTGAGGAGGTAACTCAGCCATTTTATTCAGGTGTGTTTAACCAAAGATTGATCTAAAAGTTGCAGAATACCGACCCGCAGGAACTGGGGTTTCCCACCCCTGCTTTAAAGGATTACATGGATTATAGAGCTGCTGTGTTTGAAGCGTCCACACTTCACCGGACCTGAACCCTGGTCCAGTTTTTCTGTTTCTGTCACTGAAATGTCCAGACTAAGTTGATTTTGTGAATTAAGATACACAAAACAGTCAGATATAACCTGTCAACTAACTCTAAGATGGGTTCTGATGAATGTCGTTTGTTTTTAACTTTGATTTTGACAAAATTATCTGTTCATTCTTTCCAGCTGGAAGCTTGAGTTCTTTAAGTCAAATTTAAAAAAACATTTGTTTAAAACTGCCTTTGAGTGTTAAACTATGAACTAAGCTATCATTAGTTTAAGTTAGTGGTCCAACTGTTTTATTTGTTTTTTATTTATCTTTACTTGTTTTTATTTTACGTCTATTTTGTTGTTTAATTCATGTAAAGCACTTTAAATTGTCTTTGTACTGAATTTTGCTATATAAATAATTTTGCCTTGTCTTAACATAAATAAACCTGAAGCTTCCATCTCAAGATATTTTTTTCATTCAGATGAGTGAATATTGCTAATTGCTGGCAAAAGATCAAACAATACAGAAAATATTAAGTTACTACAAATCAATATCTCTTATCAATATAAAAATGCATTTTAGAGGCTTCTTATTTAAAATTAGTTAAATTCTAGCTTCTGTAAAAATATTTGCCTTTTATGCCACATTTTACAGTAACCTATCAATAAAAGCTTGTCAAAAATAATCATTAGTGCGATTACTCTGCATGAAACTGCTTTCAACACTATAAAGATGGATTAGAAACTGGTTCTTTTTCTGCAATATCCTCTAAATGAGAAAAGTCCCATTTACATCAGACTCTGTGGCTCAATCACCGCGTGTCTGACTCGTGAGCTTTACGTACGTCCAACTATGGGTCGGCGTTTTATGCCTTTGCAGGAAGAAATGGTCCCGATGCAGCTCTTGATATAATCAGTTTTTACTTTATATTAAAGCAAAGGAAACATTAGAAGCAGGTGAACACTTCACAGAACCTGCTGGTAGGCCAGGTTAAAGTTCAGGAGATGGAGAAGAAGTGAAAGTAAACCAGGAACCTGCCTCCGCAGGATGACTGCTGTTACATCAGAGTGGTAAATTATATTCAAACAACTTCCACATTTATCATCTGCTGCTCAATGAGACACCAACATTGACCTCTGATCATCTATTAGCTGTCACTAAGATTGGGTGTATATCAGTAAATATCCTCCAGAGCGCTGGTGGGTTAATTAAACCTGATCATTACAGCAAAAAAGGTCAGAAAATCACCACACATCTGGATCCACCTGTCTCTAATCAGTTTTTTTTTTTTTTACCGAAGTTGAACGCTTCTTCTGGTTGAGCAGGATCTTATTTTAATCTTTTCTCAGAACATACCAACTTTTCTCCTCCGGATGACCAGGGTGGGGTCATGGAAGAGCTGCTCCTCATCCTCAGCAGTGATCACCTGTCAGCAACGTCAGAAAACAGGAAAAACATCTAGTCAGTGCCTGACAGGGCAGAGGAGCATGGAGGGGTGCAGCCAGGTAAAGGTGAGGAGGAGATCAGGAGGAGGAGGAGTACCTGACACTGGCGGAGATAAGGAGTGATTCTGGACGGGTCAATGTTTTTTATCAGCAGCATCCTGAAGTCATCCAGCTGAAGCCAGCAGAGGTCATCTTCACTCACTCCTTCCATCCTGCTTTCTCTCTCAGACTACTACCATTATACACACAGTATATACAGAGTATTGGCATTATACACATATTATACACAGAGAAGGTTCTGAGTACACAGGCCATAGTTACCAGCTGAGGTCCAAAACGGTCTCCTCCTCAGTGATGCTCTGGTTCTCTGTCAGAGGAGAAGGTGGCGTTACTTCTCGTTCCTTCCTAAGGCTCCTCCCGTCCCTGACTGCGAGTAATACGATTGGTTAGAGCTCAGAATCCTCCAATCATGTCCATTAAAAGCACCGATGATACTTAAGTTACTGCAGATACTTTTATAATCTCTATATCCACAGTTTGGAGAACAAAACATATTCTGTTTATATGTTTGTTTGTTGCTTTATTTGTAGATATAAGTAAAGAAAGCTACTCTGCTAAACTTAACTACTGTCACTGAGTTTATACAAACAGAAAGAGATCAATAGAGGAACAAGTGATGGATTAGAGAAGTTATAACAGGAATAAGCCACATGCAACAGGAAGAGCCTGCTGATAAATTCAGGAAGTCATTTCACAGCTCATTCCTGACAGTTATGACAACCGATGAAGACGAAATGATTAAAATCACTAAGAGACAATGTTTCACCCTGATGTCACCTGCAGGGTTTGGACTATATGGCAAGAAAGTGGTAGCAGTATTCTCAAATATCTCATCACTATCTGGTGGCTATTCTAATGATACATCCTATTTGAAATCATATGTTGAATGTGCTTCATGTTTCCTGATGTCAGTTTACTCTACCGGCTTCCAGCTGTCAGGTGACAGGTTCCTGACTGACCTGCAGCAACAGGTGAAGCTGGTTAGCATCTTCCACTCCTTCACTAGGCCAGAGTGAACATGTCTGTAACACTGATGACATCATTCTTATTTTTCTCCTCCGACAATGATGTCAGCATGTTCCTTATGTTCCTAACAGAGCACTTCGCTCTCAATCTGCAGGTTTACTAGTGGTTCCTAGAATTTCTAAAAATAGAATGGGAGGCAGATCTTTTAGTTATCAGGCCCTCTCCTGTGGAAGGAACTACCAGTTTTAGTCCGTGAGGCAAAAACACCCTGTCTACTTTTAAAGGAATAGTACACCCAAAACATGATTAGCCTTCATTTTCTACTCACCCCCCATGCTGAACAACACTCTGGAGTACTTTTTTGATATCTCAAATGCATCTGAGATCTGGGAGGCTTCTGCTGTCTGCTGACATTCAAATAATGGAGGTCTATGGTGACGAGGCAGAAAGGTCCATAAAAGTCCACAAAAAAACGTGTCAATATTCCTCCATACTGCTCGTTCAATGTATTCCAAGTGTCCCTGAGTGGGTAGCATCCATTATTTACTCGAAAGCGAAGTCATTTTAGAATGTTTTAGAGCATAAACAGTAGTGTATAAGATTTCCTGAAAGCTGGCGTTCCTGCGGACGCCTACGGAAGCCGGCAGACCAAACCAGATGAAAGTGCGCATTCAGCGTCTGCTCTGCGATAATGCAAGCGTAGAAGAAAGAAATGTGCTGTTTACCTGTGCCAAAGTAAAACAACGTAAAGAAAAATGTCTGAGGACTTCAGTGTTGAGGAAGAGCATGAGTTCTTTGCCGAAGGCTGAATGCGCACTTTCATCTGGTTTATGTCTGCCCGCGGTTTCCGTAGCGTCAAATTCCAGTCACCGCAGGCGGCTTTCACTGTTGTCTGTTGGACTGCCTTGTCCTTGATGTACTAATGGATCTTGAATGTTTCATCATGGATAGTGGCTGTTACACTCATTAGTCCTCGGCCTTCTTCCTTACGGCTGGTGTAAAGTCTCAGGGTATTGGATTTGGGGTGGTACCCTCCGTGCATGATTAGGAGCTTTCGTGTCTTAACTTCTGTGGCCTGTACCTCCTCCTTTGGCCAGCTTATTATTCCTGCAGAATATCTGGTTAATGGTAGAACATAGGTCTTTATTGCTTGAGACTTATTCTTGCCATTGAGCTGGCTCCTTAGGCCCTTCCTTACTCGTTGGAGGTATTTGGCCGTAGCCACTTTCCTTGTTACCTCTTTGAGGGTTGCCATTTGCTTGTGGGATTCCAAGGTACTTGTTACTGTCTTTAATGTCTGCTATTGTTCCTTCTGGGAGTGAGACCCGCTCTATGGGACTACCTTCCCTCTCTAAGATACCATCCGACCACACTTCTCTAGTCTGAATGACATTCCAATTTTTCTGTGATGAAGATCCCCAAGTATCATGTTTGATATCAGTGGCTTTCAGATCAGTCTGAAAACAACAAACTCATTTCCCATAAGTTCATTTCACCTGCTTATCTACATGTTGCACTTTATGCTGCCATATAAATAGTAAGATTGGGGAAACTAATACACATTCACGTGTAAGTTTTTTTTCTCAAACAAAGACAGAAAATTAAATGACTTTTATAACCCAAAAACAAAGCAAAGCAGAAGCTTGATCTGCTGTTTTCCTGCTCTTCATACTTCCTCTCTAAAACATGATATATATAGAATCACAATGTAAGGAACATTAGAGCGCTCTACCCTTTTTCTGTTCTTCGGCTGGTTTCCATTTATTATTATTGAGCTTCAGGTCTAACGAGGATAAGCAGAGCCAAATGGATCTTAGCTCTGACTTTTAGGGAGCAATATCTGAGATTAAAATAACATCCTTTAAACACGCATTAAAAAAAAATGTCTCATTTAAACAGATAACAAATTATTACAAAAAAAATCCTGCAACAGGCTTTGAAAGGTCAAGCATTAAAAGAAACCAGAACAAATTAACTGCCATCAGAACTGCTGCAGATATAACAATGAATATTTTGGACAACAAAAACATATAGACAATGATAATGTCAACTTTTTTCTGTAAATCTAACTAAAATATTTACTCTCTGGGAAAGTTTTGGATGTATTACAGTTCATTAAACTCTTCAGGTTTAAGGGTAAAGATTGATGTTTGTATAAATAAGTTGTAATGGATCACAGGATCGCCTTTACGCAAATGATAATTTTATTTATACATTGGTGTTATCTGTAAGGATGAGATGGGATGAAACCCACTTCCCTCTAAATCTGACCTTTCTCAACATCCTCTGGCTGAATTAAAATGTTTTATTCATGTCAAATTTCCAGTATTTCAAAGATAAAGCTGTGTTTATGCTACAGGTTTAAAACAGCTTTTATAAACAGCCGACAGTAACAGCTTTAGTTATATTTCTAATGGTGTTTATATTTGCTGCTTGTAAACCAAATGCCTGATTTATGTTTTGATGAGTAATGAATTCTTTACTTTTTTCTAATTAGTTATGAGATATGAATGTGACATATGCTGGTTTGAAGAGTATTTAACTTAACTATGAAATCTTTAATTGTTTATTTAGATCACAAAAAATCACAATAATCAATTATTCATGACCTAACATCTACCCTACCTATAAATTATTGGAACTGACTGCAGAGAAAATATTTAAAACCAAACATGACAATAGATATTAGATTCATTAAACATATATTTTTACTAAGTTTATATTCATTGAGTCAATTCTCAAAATGTCTACCAGAGGGCTCTGATTACCAGCAACAAAAAGAGAAACAAGCATCAGTCAAAAGTCAAGGTTTGATCTCAGTTCAGATGATCCTGACAACAACAGTAGTTTTATACATGACATATAATATGATAGTTGTTGTCCTGTTTAATTGTTATAATAATAATGGGTTTACCTTCAAAAGCTCCAAAGTATAACTTGTTCATAGTTTTCAGAAATAGGGAAGACATTCATTCACCAAGCTGCAAAACCTGATTTGAGTCAGGAAAATAAATCAATGTCAAATAATCCAAATATTAGTTCACACCAGGATAATATCCATCCATAACTCTAAAAATCATATATTTTTTTTATTTGATCAGAATAAAATATTTACAAACACACATCTAAAAGAGAGAAGGACACATACAGTTTCATTCTGAGTGAATCTCTGGTGTTTTTTTAAGGTATTTCTTTTTTTTTTTACAGTCAAGAAATAACATGAAAAGTGTGTTTTACATGTACACAGAATATACACTGAAAAAACAATAAAGTAACTAAATATGATTAAGTAAATGCCAAAAGCGGTTGCATTATTTTTTTCAATGTGGAACCTAGCTCTTACAGGTCTCTCATCAATTATTTTTGACATTCAAAACTGAACATCTTTCTATATGATTGTCCAACAAACAGTATGTCTTTTTTTGTTTTTTATTCTTCCCTTTTCTATCTCTCCCCTTCTCTCCCTCTTCTATCTCGCCGTCCCTTTTTTCCCATTCTTCCTCCCTTTCCTTTCCCCCGATATTCACTTTTCTCACTCTCCTCTTTCTTCCTTTTATCGCTTTATCCCTCCTTCCCCTCTCCAGGCTAGAAAAAGTAGGTAGAGACTGCTAACAAAACCATGTATACAACAGACAGACAGGTTGAAACAACATTTCACTACAAAGAATAAAAATAAGAAGAACAAACAGAGTAGCTATGGAACTACGGGTATCTATTAGTTTTCGTCAGTTTCAGAACTACAGTTCAAGAAGGTCAACCATGGAGTCCATCATTTTCTTAAAGGTATTTCTAAGGATAAGGCTCAAAACGTTGTATTAAGCAACTTATATATTAGCCCGTTTATCTTCGGTTAAATATGAAAGCCTTAAAAAAGGCTTGAATTTAACTTAAAAACTATTAAATCCACTCAGTTTTATACTTTTATACTCAGCCCCAAGAGATGTTACAAATGTCTCCAAACCATGGATATCCTTTGACCTCCATTTAAGGTCCTTATATGCAGGAAGATGGTCTTTAGGTAGATCACTGAGGGGATCAGCAACACATGCAAAAAAACTGGTGGTGGAGAGCAGTTTCAGCTAAAGCCTGGATGTTCATGCTGAGGAGATGGTTTCTCTGACTTCCTCCTCATCTAAACCTGCAGTTTTTACATAAGTAGCTGCTTAAATAATAAGAATCAAATAATTACTTGTTTAAGTGGAGTCTGTAGAACTTCGTTTTATGCTGAACAGGAGATGCAGTAATGGAAAAGTTGATTCAAAGATTAAAACTCCAGTCTGCAGAATACTTAAAGGAACAATAAATGAGAATTTGAAGCAGATGTTCTACAGCAGCAGAAGGCCACACCAGGTACAGCTCCTGTCAGGTAAGAACGCAACACTAAAACTACAATCACTGTAGCTTCACCAGAACCATGAGTTTGGATTTCAGCTGCATATTTTACATGATATGTTCATGTTTTAAACCTACAGCCTGCTTGAGGGTTGTTACCTCTTCTGACTGTTGCTTCCAGCTTCCTGCAGTGCACCATGTTCTCAATCTAATAGAGCAACTTTGCTAAACTTTCCTCTATAAAGACTCAAACTCACTGCAGATCCAAACATTTTGAATTGAGAAAGCTTCCTGGAGGGGAAGCGAAACGTCTTCAAATCCTGGAAACCAAGTCCAGTGGATTGTTTTTTAAACTTTTACGGAATGACTATGACCTGGATGACTGAGAATCTTCATCAGTATTCAACTTTGCTCATGGTGGATGTTTACCTGACCAATCTGTGAAAATAAGGAATGCTACAGGGACAATATGGAACAACAACTCTAGCATATTGTTCATCCATGGCATGAAGAGTTGGTCATTTCTGAGGAATGAAAGAAGTCCAACCAGGTTTTCTTCACTTGATGTATTGTTTATTTATATTCAATCAAATCAGCAAATCAAACCATAAATCTTCAGCTCAAAACTACAAACAATGGAAATCCATTATGTTCACAAAAACAGTAATTAAGAGCTAAAATAAAAGCTGTGTTTCATTTAATGTGATCTATAATGGGTCTCTACAGACCAACAAAAGAAACAAATGTTTTAAAATGAATTGATTTGTTTAAATTTTTTTAGGAATTGGAAACTTTCCCACAATAAACCATGTGCTACATTTGACAGGAATTAGTTTATTAACATGAATTAATACAGCATGTGATCAATTAAATGCAGGCAAAGGAAAATAAAGGAATAAAAAGGAAAAAACTGTTGAACAATTTTGAAATTCTGACAGTTTGTTGATCTTTTATCATGGTTTTAAACAATCACACTAATGCCTTCCTGGTTCTTATAGATATTTTAACAATTAATAGAATAAAACTTACAGTCTTTGAAAGATTTAAAATACATTTAAGTTAAAAACCTTTACTTTCAGTTTCAGTTATGTTTCATTGATATTGCACATCACACTGAGAGAACAAGAAACTTCAGGATTTCTTCCTGTAGAACTTCACTCCAGTCATCTTCTTCAGAGAACCAGTTCTTTTCTTCATGAATTCAAAGTCCTGCTCTATGCAGTTTTAATTCAGTCTGATGACCCATCAGAGTTCTCCTTAAGCTTTTGTTCTACCTTTGAAGCAGTATGACTGTGGCCCATCCTCTTGAGAGCAAAAATCACATCAGTGGAGGTCACCGTCTTCCTCCCGCAGGACTCGGTGTGGATGATGGAAAAACGTATCAGGGTTTTCAGGAATATCATCAGGATTTTGCGGATCTCTTTGTAACACCCACGAGACAGCCTCTGCACCCGTCCTCGTTGGGCTAAGTGGCGGATGTGGAGATCCTCGATGCCGTTTTCGCCATCCTTCCTGCTGGGAGCATTTCTTCTCTTTGCCTTCATCTTGGACTTTTATTGTCTGTTGATCAGTGGAAGTTGAAATGAAAGTGACCTGCAGCCGCTTGCTGTGTGCCTTATAAAGAGATCCACCTTAGTGAACAGCAGCTCCTCCCACATTTGACATTTTATGATTTTATCACATTATATGGTTATTTGCTTATGTCTTGTTTTGTGGGAACCAAAACTGAAAACACATAAACCTGTAGCTTGGCATTGTTAGTCATTTTCTATGAAAATGTCCATCAGCCTCAACAGTCATTTGAAACAGCTATGACCTCATAGTTAGCAATAGATGTAAATTTCTTAGTCACAAACCTCCCTACAGCCACCAACATACCTTCAAACTAATTAACTTATGGGGGTAATGGTAATAGTCTGTTTGGTCAACATCAGAATAAAGACCCAGGAAACCATAACTGACCCACAATGCAATCCAAAAATGCTGCTGCTCATGTTCTCACCAAAACTAAGAAAGTAGAGCATTAACTCGGTTCTGAAGTCCTTCCACTGGCTCCCTGTAGCTCAGAGAATAGACTTTAAAATCCTTCTGTTAGTCTAGAAATCACTGAATGGATCAGAGCCTCAACACATAACAGATCTGTTTGTCAGTGGATCAACCTCCCAGTCCACTCAGGTCTTCTAGTTCCAGTCTACTCAAGAACCCAAGAATAGAATCCCATCTTTGTGAAAATATCATTTTTTTCTGCTCATTTTGATCAAATGATGGCAAGGAGTGAGGGTAATCCTAACTGGAGAGTTCCAGGGCCCAGTTTGCATGTTTTCCTTGTGCATGTCAGGGTTTTCTCAGGGTACTCCCACATTGAATCATGTTAATTTGTCTTTCATTCTCTCATCCATTAAAAGGGATATTGTGTTAGAACAACTGTCATCTATTGGTGAAATGGGAACATTTCATTTAAATGAACACTAGGGCTGAATCCCAAACCGGCCCCTTGTCGTGATTCAGTTTTGACCTGGTTATCACCTCCTGTTATTTTCTCCTCCTTCTCTCACACAGCTCAGCCGCCACTCCCTCAGCAATTAGTCACACCTGTTAAGCACCAATAAGTCAATACTCGCTCCACATACCATCCTCTCTACTAAAGCCTCCCTCAGTTAGCTCTTCCCCGCCGGTTCGTATTCAGTCACTACTAACCCAACACCTCGTCAGTCAGGTTCTGTGCTTCCGTTGCGCTGCTGGATCTTTTGCTTTCTGCCCTGTGAACTCTCTCGTCTGCAGCTGGGGATTCACAGCAGCTCAGCATCTTCTAGAACTCTCTCTGTTGTCCTAAGGATTACTGCAGCCTCTGTTTCTCCAGGAATTCTCGCCGTTTCCCTGAGGATTACTGCAGCTGATGCTCACTCTGTGCTCATCTCGAACCATTGCAGCCACGCGTTCTATGGACTCTCTTCATGCTGCTTTCCTGCTTGCTTCTGCAGCACAACATCCAAGGAACCTCTTCTAGCTCCTCCTTCAGTTCAACAACAGCCCTGCATCTCCAAGTACTCTCTCCTGTTATCCAGCTCCCATCTACACCTCCAGTTCTAGTCTGGTACAGCCTCTGGTTACCTTCATCCACAACTCATTACTTTCAATGAACCTTCAAGACTAGCTCCGTGTGTGTGGTGTGCGTTCTGGGTTCATCAAAGGAAAAATCCTGACACCCCTAAACACTAACCCGCTGGTTGTGCCTTCCACAACTGTGAGTGTGACTTTTTTGCGAGTGACACTTGATAGTTAAAGGTTAGTGTCAGGCTCAGGACTATAGGACCTAGTATTCGAGGCGCAGTTTCATCAAAACGTTTATTAAAGACAGAACTGCAGTGAACAGCGCCAGCATCTTAAGCAGGAACCTCTGCAGGAAGTGGCCACAGGTTAGTGACTATCTGGCCGTCTATCTGGCGGAGGATGATAATGAACATGTGAGTCAATAACCTGGTCTTTTAGTTCAGTCCAAGCCCAGAGGATGAGGTTGGTTCAGTGCTAGGACCAATTCTCTTTACTATATATATGCTCCCAATTGGTATAAATATAACAAAGAATGGGATTATTTTTCCAATGTTATGCTGATGATACCCAGCTATATCTGTCTATAAATCCAGATGAAGCTAACCCATTACATAGATTACAGGCATGTCTTGAAGACATAAAAACCTACATGACTTAAGTTTCCCCTTCTGAATGCAGTCTTTCAAAAAGAAGCTGATTAGTTAGTCATTTCATTTGGATAGGATTAAACTGATTTCAGATAATAAAGGAAAAATCTTGGTGTTATTTTTGATCACCTCTGCCTCCCTGCCTCTGCTTTTGGGTCAACAATCCATAACCAAATCGTGACACTAAGAAAAAATCCCAGTGTTTATTTTTGATCAGGACCTGTCATTTAAATCCCATATCAAAGAGGTTTCTAGAATTTCCTTCTTTCATCTAAGGAATATTGCAAAAATTAGAAATCTCCTGTCCAGGGGTGATGCTGAGAAACTAGTCCATGCATTTGTTACTTCAAGGCTGGACTATTGTAATTCTTTACTATCAGGAAGTCCACAAACTGTAGCTAAAAGCCTTCAGCTGATCCAAAATGCTGCAGCCAGAGTTCTGATGAAAATTAAAAAGGGAGATCATTTCTCTCCTATCCTGGCTTCCCTTTATTGGACTCCTGTTAAATCCAGAATATAATTAAAAATCCTTACTCTCACATATAAAGGCTTAAATGGAGAGATGATTGTTCCTCATGTTCCTAAAAAAACTAGTAGTTTCTAGAATTTCTAAAAGATGAATGGGAGGCAGATCTTTCAGTTATTGAAATTGAATTGAGGGTATTCCAGCTAAAACAAGAGCAGCCAAATTTGTTTTGCTTAGGCATGCCACTTCCGGTTGACATCATACACGACCTACTTGGTTCGAAACCTTTCGGTATTCGCAGCTAATGCATTCATTACCTTTTAGCACTCTGCATTTTTGGGAGTTTGTGAATTCATAAACTTCTGTCAATTCAGCTTTATTGCAAGGTAAGTAAATCAGAAACAGTTCAGAAAGTACAATAGTTTCTTATTTATTCTGTTTTGAAGAAAATTACATACGTTTTTTCAGTGACTCATATCAATATATTTTCAGTTTTTTAGCTACAGTAGAACAGTTATAGTAAGACAGAGATTATTGTTATCAGAATTGTTTCACAAGAGCTGAACACTTATGTGAATGTGATTAGATATTCTGGATATGCCTGAGTATCATGGAAGATAATAAACATTGAGGGATTATTCGCATTGTCAGTTACACTGTCATAAAGGTCTGCACCAGTGCCAGATTTGGCTGGGGGGGCGATCAGGCCAGATTTTCCTCTAGTGTAGTCTCCAACGAGAACCCGGGCCTGGTACATCCGTTTATGACCGAGATTGTCTGATTGAGCATAACCTCTGGCTGAATATGCAGGATCAACAGCAAAGTAAGAGCCATTACCATACATGGCACCTGCAGGAAATAAAACAGAAAACATGTCATGAATATGGAGATAAATGTCAGTAGTAAAACATTTAGAGGTTAGAATATTTTAATTAATCTCCAAAATCCATCTAAGAAATATAAAACAATTATAGTTGAAATAGTCTATACAATCATTAAAATTAAACTAAAGAATAAATGAAACAGAAGGGGGAGTCCAAATAAAGAGCCCTGTGGTACACCTTATAAGATGGAAATAAAGAGCTTAAAATGGCCCTTTAAAGACTAAAATAATTAAACGTTTCTTTGTTCAGTCTTGCTAATTTAATATACAGCAATGGGCTTTACCATGTGCTCCTGCGTAGCTCCGGTTGAAGCCCTTAGAGTTGATCAGGTCAATGGAAGTTGCCCCGGTGCCGTGATACAGAAGCTTTTCATTGTTGGTGTGCTTGTTCTTCACCTCCATTTGTTTCTTCTGGAGCTGGTAGCTTTGCAATCTGAGGACAGAGTCGTGTTTTGGATACGTTCGATCTGCAAACACACATTTTAAAAACACTGTGGGGCATTAATATGAGATGCAATCATAGATCTTTAGTTAGTTGATGTCTTTCATTACGGTGCTATATGTTCATGTGATAAAGTAAATGTAAATTTCAACGCCCTTATACTCTTACATCTCTTCATCTTAATAGTTTATCTAAACAGAGATAATAACACCACATTGAATATTAGAGTTTAAAGGCATTTTACAAGTCCTCTTTATTTAAAGTTAAATTCAGAATTCAATTCATTTACATATAACCATCATTCACTAATGCAGTTCATATAAACACCAAGAACATTTCATTATCTTTTATCCTTTTTCATAAGAGCAACAGATTGCTTTTACTGAAAAATAGATTAATATTAATTCTAAATGAAAAACATGTTAAACTTTTTAAAAGTAATAGGGCATAGAGCTTGGAATCCTGAGGTTCTGAGTTCGAGCCCCACTTCCACACCCTGCACTCTGGGTCTCTGAGCAAGATCCGTGATGGCAGCCCACTGCTCCCCAAGGGGATGGGTTAAATGCAGAGGTAAGTTCTCCAATGTGAGATCAATAAAGTTCAAGTATTATAATTATTGGAGTCACCAATCCAGGTAGCTGGAACTCAAGGACAGGTAAACTAAGATCTCATGTTAGGACTCAATGTTGAACTAAATCTGTTTCGTAGCAGGGTGGCTTTGGGGGTTCAGCACCTGTGTTCATTGGGGGCCAATATTGAAGAGGTGGCCAACTCATCAAATAAAAAAAACAACAAAGAAACACAACCATACATTCTTATCTGAAGTTTTCTTTGAGAGGATAATTAAGCTACCAAGCTCTGGGACAGAACTGCACTCAGCTTAACATTCCTCTTTAAAGCCTCCATTCTGGAACATGTTTGATGTTCTAAAGGAAAACATACTTGTATGATGTTCAAAGCAAGTCCATGGTTGGTGAGTTCTGCTACCACATCATTGTATTCCTGAGATCCAGCATTCAGGGGAACCCGCTTCACAATGATGTCCTTCATGTCTTCCCAGTGTTGAGGCAGTGGAGCATCATTGGCTACAGAAAAAAAGAGCTTTTCATGCATTGTAAACAAAGGAAATAGATAATAATACATTTACTTAAATAACGTGTGTTTGGCTTCTATTTCTTTTTTTTTTTTTTTTTTATAAATTTGCGACCTTTGAATCTGGTTGTAATTTCACTTCTCCTAATCCAATAATCTGGTAAATATCTAATAAGGCTGTCTAATCGGGGGTGGATTCCCAGATTTACTCACCTTTCAAGTCTTTTCTCATCAGCTCTATCTGCTTCTGTCTCTTGGAGGAAACAGCCCTTTTAAGCCCTGGATCAGCATTGAATATTTCATTTTTTATTTTAATCTTCACACTTGTTTTCTTCTCAAAAGCTTCTTCAAGCTGGAGGTTGGTGTAGATGTCAAAGGACTCCATTGATCCATCTTGTTTTAGGAACTTCCACTCTACCAGCCCACTCACCAGTAGGGCTCTGCTCCTCAAGTTCTCACTTCTCTCCACCTTCCGGATGATGTTCCTAAGAAGCACCAAAAATTCCAATTACACCAAATAATAAGTTAATGACTGACAGCTTCATCAAGGATGGTATCTGTTTGCTGACCTGATGTCTGAATCGGCTGTTAAGACGTCTCTAGTCAGACCCTCCAGGTGGATCCTGGGCTCCTGGTCTTCCCGTCCTCTTTCCAGACGGATGCTCACTGTCAGCTTCTTCTGCAGTGAATTCAGCTCTTTGATGTCCTCTTGACTTAACTGGTTAATGTACTGGTCATCAATGGTTCTCTGGGCCTGCTCCAGTAGAATAAGATCATTGATCTTCTTCTTGGCCAGGCTCAAATTCTGTGAGGAAAAGACAGAAAACCGTCAACATCACAGCACAGGCTTAGTTTTAGTATCTCTCAAGCTGACAGCAAGATAAGTTCCCTTTGACAGTCCAGGTTGTTTCTCTTAGGCTCATGAATGTCCTGAAAAACATCATAATTAACACTAGTTCAAGAAAGAGCAGGATTTACTGTACAATTTTTTGGATTTTCCTTCCTTGACTTAGAAAAACCCAGCTAAAATCAGGGGAACATCTGTATAAGCATGTTTTTGGCTTAGTGACACTTTAATTGGCCCAATTCTCTAAAGGTTTGTGTGTATTCAAAGAAGTGCACTTTGGTTTGCAACAAACAAGTCTTTATGTAAGGTGCAATCCTATCTGCATGTTCAGGGGACAGTGGATCCAATTGTATGTACATTAATGAGTATGCAGATCACATGCAAATGTTAACACTTAATTACCCACAAAGCAACATATCAAAGCTACAGCCTTATAACATATGAGACAGTTTTTAATCCATATTTAGTACATTTTAAAGACAAACTCAAATGTATGACTTTTTGCGGCCATGTGACCAAAAGAAGGCGGTTGTACAATGACAGAGAATGGAGATTTTTTTGGATTTTTGTTGTTTGGACTGTAAAAAATAACAACAGAAGTTTCCAGATGAATTATAAATGGTGCTTGAACAGAGAATTGTTGTTAATGAGAACTTTTATGATAAGAATGATCAGGCGCTTTAATTAACTGTTTAAACCAAAAAATGACTTCCTATAAGTAACACAGATGTTGTCATACGAACCCGTTGGTTGTCAGCACATAGTTGAAAGATTGCCGGCTCAAACTCCTCTCTCTCCAGAACAAAGTTGGACCTGATTCTCTCCTCTGTGCCAAAAATTTCTCCAAAAAATGAAGAGATTGAATCTGAAATTAGATCAAATAACGTCTTTTTGTCAATGTCAATTTTATTTTATTTTACAAATTCTACTTCACCGCTAAAGTACGATTAAGTAATATTTTCCAGTGTAAGTGATAAGATTCATTTTCCTTTTTTACAACAGTTTCTGGTATTTATGTTTTACACATCATCCACCCACTATTTTATAAACACAGAAACTAAAAACTTGTAGAGACCCACTGCAACTAGTTTTGAAATCCCAACCAAACCATATCATTCAGTCAGATCCACCTCCTGTCTCACAGATTTGTTTACAAATGATAAGAAGATAAAAGCAAAGCTTCCAGATATTTTAAAACAAGATTATACCTTTCATTTGGTTGAATATGCTCTTTTCCTCCACCTCTTCTCCCTGCCTCTTCTTCATGCTGTTGTGAAAATCAGTGATCATTGCGGTCTGAAAGATCAGGACCTTCACGCTGGAAACAAACTTCGGGTGCTTCTTCCTCACAAAGTCCACCACTGCACCCACCATGGCGTCGGCTACCGCCGATGGGCTGACACCTCCCTGACCTGCAACAGACATGAAGACCGAAAGAACCGATAAAGTTGATGAGGACTGAAATCTGTCTACTTAAACCTGCTTTTATTGTAAAACAACCATCTGGCTTTGCTTGAACAGCAAAGAGCTGATGGGCAGCTAGCTGACTATAAACTACATTTATAAACCAAAGTCTTAAATTCTCCTTATTATAGAACACCTAAAACAAGCTAGTGTTTTTTTCTTTTCTGCTTTTTATTGAAGTCTTTACAGTTGCTGCCACTATAAACAGCAAAACAGATGTGACTCTAAAATACTCCTAAACCACTCCTAGAAGCTCTGTAGGGATGAAGTGAGGCATAATCCAGCTAACAACAACCTCACTGTGTAGTTTTTACGGGGGCTTGTCATGATAACAGCACTTCCAATGTCTTTATGAGACAAATTAAGCATGTATGATAGTGAACTGAGTTTTGTGTTTTAGTGGTTAAAAGAAAAAGAAAGGTAAAAAGCCAAAGGTAAAAACATATAAATTCTACATTTATGGTAAACAAGCTAATGTTGTTTTGTGTGGTCAATGCTGGGGAGTGGTATTATTTTTGGAACTGAAAAAAGTATTGCTAAGTTTTTAATGCAGAATGTAGTGAAAATGGCATCAAAATATATACAAACAATGATGTACCAGTTCATAATTAAATGTTGTTGTATGAAAAGTAAGACCAAACTTTATTATCCACAGACCTGTTCTAGAGCCAGGAGAAGCTGAGCTGAACTACCTCCTCAGCCTTCAGGACTGCCTGAACAATCTCTTTAATCTTAACAGCATCATTCTGACCGACTACATGGATGATGTTTCTGGAGGGGAGCAGACCAGCTGTGGTCATGATCATCCCACGAGGCGTGTAGCCTGGAGAATTCACTGTAGAAATGAAACACGTTATATCACAAAATCTTGAAAACCTTATTGAAAAAAACCCCCACTAAAAACATGTCATTTAACAAAAGATTTAACAGTAGAAACGCACCCATCTGTGCACACTCCATTAAAACTGTTGGTCCAGCGCTGTCCAAGATGGCCTTGGAAACTCCTGAGAAATATGAAAAAAAAAACTCTGATTAGCTAAACTGAATCAGTGACATGTCTCTACACCCTGCTGTTGTGTTTGATCAGCAATGATGTGTAAAGTAATCCAGTCTTAATTTATTAAATCTAAAGTTATCTACCGTTTCTAGTTTTCCAGATCTAATTCCTAATATTCCTTATAATCAGTTGAGAAACTATTCCATGCCTTTGTTACTTCAAAGCTGGACTATTGCATATGTTGTATTGTTCTTTATGTTCCTAACAGAGCACTTCACTCTCAATCTGCAGGTTTACTAGTAGTTCCTAGAAGTTTCTAAAAAGTAGAATGGGAGGCAGATCTTTTTAGTTATCAGGCTCCTCTTCCTGTGGAACCAACTACCAGTTTTAGTCCCGTGAGGCAGACACCCTGTCTACTTTTAAGGCTAGGCTTGCAAACTTTCCCCTTTTCCTTTAAAGCTTCTAGTTAGAGTGGCTCAGGTTATCCTGATTCATCTCTATAGTTATGCTGCTATAGGCTTAGACTGCTGGAGGACATATAGGGACCCCTTTTTCATCATTCTGCTTCATTCTATCTCTCTAGGTCTCCCTTTCTGCAGAATTTATTAGTCCAATGTTGAGTTGATACGTTTCTGCTCTCTCTGCTTTTTCTCGCAGTAGCTTCATCTGGTCTGTTCCTGTTTGTCTGCGAAACCATTCTGGAGAGAAATATCAGCTGTGCTGCTGCCATCAACACCTTTCTTTAGGAGATGCTGGAGCTATAAAACTGGTTCGGGATTGAATAATTTTCAACAGTTTAGGATTTTGTTTATGAATTACTAGGTTAAAATGATCCCCTCTTAAAACAACTAAACCATGACTTCAGAGCAGTTTTGGGGTTTTATTAAATTTGGTGTGAAATAAAGGTTTCTTTGGAACTTCTGAGAAAAAGAAACTGAGGTCTTACAGAAGGATCTAACAGGAAAAGAAAGTCCAAGGTCCAAACCTCTGTGTTTATCAGTGACAGGTTGGTGTTAAATGACTGAGCTGGGATAATAAAGATAAGAAGATTAAGTAAGAAGCTTTAATTGAATCTAGGAACCTGAAACCTACATGAAGAGCAGACAGATTTTAACAGAAATGAAACCAGAATCCAATTTCATCTCATTATCAATAAACCTTTTCTACCTTTAGCACTTTAACATCTTGATTCAGTTCATTTTTAAGAAACCAAATTTCCTAAAACCCTCGATATAAGATCTAATTCCTCAGTTCTTATGAAATAAAGTCTGCATCAGTTATAAAGGTCATTTATTTATCTATTGTTTATTGTTTATCAATTATCTGCTTTTGTATTTCCAGCTGCATCTTCCCTTCCTGTCCCCTTTTTGAATTATTTTAATACGAACAAATTATCAAAGTGAAGCAACTTTAATCCCACGTTTCTGTTTATGTTGCTTGATTTCAAAACAATCTAACAGCATCAGGCAAAAAACTTTCACTGTAAGATTCTCTAGTTGTCAGTTTCAGAGTAAACTAATGGCAATGTAAAGTGAACACGTCTACAAGACAATAAGGTTTGAAATGAGAAAATGTTTTAAAAAAAGGCAAAGATCTTTACTTTTCAGTTCAGCAGAGAAGATATATTCTTCTGTTTTAAAAAATGGAGTTTAAAGAACAGAAAACAGGGAGAAGAGTGTGAAGGACCATGACATGCCTACCATATCATGACTACATTTAAAGAACAGATCCTGTAAGGTGAAACATATGGATTGTTTTCCAACAGAAATGTTTGAAGTTGTTTTTTTCTCTACGATTTAATCATCTAAACAGATATCCAGGTTAAACACAAATCATATCAATGCACCCAGTAATTCAAAGAACAAGCTTCCTTATTAAGTTAAAGTCACCAATCACCTGCTTGAAGGTTGAAGTTCTGATTGGAGGAGTTGACGATGACATCACAGGCCTCCTTGGTAATGTCTCCCGAGGACACCTCAAGGGTGAGTTGACCCATCTGCATCTTGTAGACGCCGAGGGAAGGAGACGAGACAGTGCTGAAGGAGGCTGATGCTGAGACACAGAAAACACATATGGAACAAAAACTTTCTGTTTTGGTTGGAAATAAATGTTGCATCAAACAGCTAAATTTTATTGGTCTGAGCCAACTTCTGGTCTCTAAACAACCTAAATACTTAGATGCAAGTCAAGCAACGGTTTGACAAAAGGTCATTCCAAAGAGATTTTTGAGGCAGTAAAATACATTTAAACAATAATTAATATAATCAAATTAGATAAAGAAATATTGAATGTTACTTTAAGCAAATAAAAAGTTCCACTTCTTGGGCTTTATTGTTAAGAAGCAGTATTGATTCAAAGGAACCAACAGTTTCTGTTCATCTCAGGTTTTTGGGGGGTTTGTTTTAGATCTTGGGAGCATAGAAATTAAAACGTTTCCCATCTTTTAAATTAGCAAAGTATCAGAGAATCTATCCTGTTTTGTTGACCTATTTAATTTTGAGTTAGATATGGGACCAAATCTGAAAAGGGACCGATGTCTCAGAGTGTTTTGAATGTGAGATGCTTGTTCAAAATCTGTTGAAAATATTTAAGACTAATGTTTACTGTCTACTCTCCAGATGAAACCCAGAAGAAACTTATAAAAATAACAAGTCATGGATTCCAGGTTATTAACAGGAAGGAACATAATCCGGTGTTTGAAAATAATCTAGATGCTCATTTTGAGATATCTTACTTAAAAAAAGAAATCATAGCCATCAGAGGATTGGCTGGAAAAATGTTTATCTGGTGAATTTATTACAATAGAAACAACAATAACCAATGTTCAGAGTCTATTATTGTTTACACTGATTATGGCAGAGAAAATTAATAGCTTCACTCTTTTTAATTCCACATTATATATGTTTAGCTGTAATATTCTAACGACCAAAAATACACTGTAATTTGCAATTATTAAAAAATAAGGTACTGTATTAGTAGGGCTTAGAGAAAGTAGCAAAAACAGAGTTTAAAGGAATAGTACACCCAAAACATGATTAGCCTTCATTTTCTACTCACCCCCATGCTGAACAACACTCTGGAGTACTTTTTTGATATCTCAAATGCATCTGGAGATCTGGGAGGCTTCTTGCTGTCTGCTGACATTCAAATAATGGAGGTCTATGGCGCCCGAGGCAGAAAGGTCCATAAAAGTCCACAAAAAACGTGTCAATATTCCTCCATACTGCTCGTCCAATGTAATCCAAGTGTCCTGAGTGGGTAGCATCCAGAATTTACTCGAAACAAAGTCATTTAGAATGTTTTTAGAGCATAAACAGTAGTGTATAGGATTTCCTGAAAGCGCGTTCACGAGTCTACGGAAACCGCGGCAGACCAAACCAGATGAAAGTGCGCATTCAGCTCGGCAAAGAACTCATGCTCTTCCTCAACACTGAAGTCCTCAGACATTTTTCTTTTGTTGTTTCTTTCTTTGCACAGGTAAACAGCACATTTCTTCTTCTACGCTTGCATTATCGGCAGAGCAGACGCTGAATGCGCACTTTCATCTGGTTTGGTCTGCCGGCTTCCGTAGCGTCGTGAACGCGCTTTCAGGAAATCCTATACACTACTGTTTATGCTCTAAAAACATTCTAAATGACTTCGTTTCGAGTAAATTCTGGATGCTACCCACTCAGGACACTTGGAATACATTGGACGAGCAGTATGGAGGAATATTGACACGTTTTTTGTGGACTTTTATGGACCTTTCTGCCTCGGGCACCATAGACCTCCATTATTTGAATGTCAGCAGACAGCAAGAAGCCTCCCAGATCTCCAGATGCATTTGAGATATCAAAAAAGTACTCCAGAGTGTTGTTCAGCATGGGGGTGAGTAGAAAATGAAGGCTAATCATGTTTTGGGTGTACTATTCCTTTAAGCAAGAAAATCAAACCTTTTCTTAGTAACTACTAAGTGAAAAAAATGACGAAATAAAAAAAATAATAATGCAGATTACCTCTACTCTACAGCCCAAAATAAATGCATGAATTAGAAAATCAATCAATCAAAATCCCCTGTTCAGAACTCATGAGTGGAAAAATCATGAGTTTTACCTGGTTCAATTTCATAAAGTCTTCTTTAAAGAATCTTTGGCTATCAGATAATAATCGCCTAATCAAAAAAGTAATGGACAGTTTGCTCAGTTTGCAAAAAAATCTTTAGTTGTTGCCCTAATTCTTTTATAATCTAACAGGGTTCAGGTATACAAAAAAACCTGTAAACATATTCTAATACAATACATTAACAGTTCAAGATCAATGCCCTCTAAAGACACTAAAAGGGTGAAATAATTCAAGGATTTCTTACAGGAGGGCTGCTGAAATCGCCCACGCTGCTGCTGAGCTGCAGATCTGTTCCTGTTTGAACTCTCTGCTTCATGCTGGACGTTCCTTTGCGTCGTCTCACCACCAAACTCTCTGGTGAAACACTAGAAAAACACAATGAGCTCAGTCTATGTAATAGTTTGTCCTAAAACTGCTTGAACTACAGAAACATCTTCTTACAGCAACAGTCTCACGGTCACTGGGGTGAACCACGATCACCACCTCCTTCAGGAAACGAGGTAAGCTGCTGCGACTGAACAAGTGGATCTGCTTCAGCAGAAGTTTGGACACCACGTCTTTGGGAAAGCTCAGGTTTCCAGTCCCAAGTGCTGGGAAGGAAAGAGATTTCATCCTCTGCTTCTCTGCCTCCTCCAGACAGTAGCTGATGATGTCTGTTAACTCCTGCAGAAGTAGAGGACAGACAGAAGGTAAGATGGACTAACATGCAGGTGGACTTTTTTCAGTGTCTCCATCTTTTAATAATCTGTCAGAGTTGGTTCTACAGCAGTGTCTACAGATCCACCTCTTACCTTCTCTGCCTGCCTGGCCCCGTTGCTCCAAAATGGGCAAACAGCATGGAAGACCTTCTGACACTGGAGGTTGAATCCGTCAGTGATGACCACGTCCCCGAACTGCAGCGTGGAAACTCCGGCCTCAGTGAGGATGGCCATCTGCAGGTTTTCACCTGCCGCCTCAGAGATGGCTTTGGCAACAGCTCCCTGGTTCAGGTTCATGTTCTCTGCCACAGAGTTTACGATGACGTCGGTCTGTGGACCAAGATCACAACATATTTATTGTGTCATATGAGAATATCTATCAATTCAGAAATGAAAATACGTCTAATCTCTATGGGAACCTCCAGCAGACGACACAACATGTCTAACACACTCCTCGTGTTTAGTCTAAGCTGTAAGGTGAGACAGACTCAGGATAAATTCAACAAATTCTGTTTGTTGGTTCATCGAGTAACTTGACTGAGGAAAACACTGAGTTGAGACCTTCACACTGTCAGTGACAGGGCCCTGGATGTCTCATACTTCAAAGTAAAGAAATCAATAATTAATAACTAAACAAATGTGAAAAATATCTAATAAACAAATAAATGAGAGAGAATAATGAGACAGAGAATAATGATTTGTTCTTTACTCTGAGGGAATAATCTGCAGTCAAACAGAAGGATCGGACTCTATCTGCACTGACATGGATTATGCCTATTTGATGATTTGATTAAACCAATTTGTTGTTAGTGATTAAATCAAAAACAGTGCTAAAAAGGCCTAGAGAAAAACTCCTGCTGACTGTCTTTATCCTCGTTTCCTCCTTGGAGAGAGTCTGCTCAGATCTTCAGGTCATTTTTAAGATCAGAACATTTGAACAGCTCTATGTGAAAACAGAAACAGCCCCTTCTGTACTTATGCAAATACTCGGGAGATTTATGGTTCTTTAAAGCTGCTTTAGCTTTTGGTTCATAATATCGTTATGGAGGAGGAAAATCTATCTCCACTAGACAGATATTTTCCTAGATCTACTCACAGTTTGGTCCTGGATGTTTCCTTGGCAGAGAACAATCTTCAGACCAGCAGGTGTGATCTGCTCCAACCCTCTTGGCCTAAAATCATCGCAAAAGTATCTTCAACATAACTACACACAAGGTTTCTCTACCTTTTGTAATTAAACACATGGATTCCTTCAACACAATTCAGAGAGAGTCTAAATCTTACCCTCCACGGTCTCCATATGTGTTCTCTTCTCTGGAGTTATGACCTCCCCAGTTAGCCTGATAATTCCCTTGATCACCTCCTTCTCTTCCTCCTCCTCTTCCTCCACGCCTTCCTCCTCCTCCTCTTCCACCTCCTCTTCCTCCATCTCCTTCTCCTCCTCTTCTTTTACCAGACCATTGACCTCTCCCTTTTCCTCTCTGATGTCTGCTGGATGTTAACAACAAAGGTTATTCTTGGTTAACTACTTCAGACACAGATCATATAACTATTTATTGGGCTCCTGTATAAAAATAGGTAACGTCAAAAGTCAACATTGTTCAACTAATGTTCACTTTTCAACAGAACCACGTTTGATTTACAGCCCACAACATAGACAACAAAAAAGTTTTAGTTCAGGTTTTAAGGTTAGGATCTAATAAAATAATTAACCAATTAGCCAGTTAAATGTCTATAAAATATACAATAAAAATGTAATATTAACTTGAACAACTTGGACAATAGAAACCTGCCCCTGCCATTCATCCAGACATAGAAACTACATTCTTCGCTGTGAGATAGGAACCTTATAACAGTTAAAAACTAAGTACAAAAAACTCATCCAAAATTTAAAGCTCATTGTCGTAAGTTTAACAAAGAAACAAAAAATTTCAGGCACTTAAAATCTAGACCAGATTTTCATCTTTTCACATTAATTGAATTGCAGAATTCTGAAAACAAAAATAAGGACAAAAAAACAATGTAAGGCTGAGGTCCACTTCAGGTGGTTAAATTAATTAACCCCTCTCTAGAAATTAATGACGTTCGTGCAGAAAAGCAGAGCTATGTGTCAGGGAAGATGAAAGGGTCATCTTGAATAAAACTCCTCAATTGTTTGTAAGGTGGGCCCACTTAACATGGATGCCCTCGATATCACATTCGCTGAACGATGCAGGAACTTCTGACCCGAAGTATAATCAGGAAAATAGGCTACAGGCTTGTAGATGAATTGGCACTGATCTACTTAGGAGTCAGTGTTCTTGTCAAACTATGTTTTAGTTCTAACGGATCAAATACAAAAAACTGTTTTAAAGATACGTATGGTCAGTAAAAACTTACATAACATCTCTTTATGATTTTTATTCTTCTTAAAAGAATCTCAATCAAGAATCGATAGGAACCGGAATCAAGACAAGGAATTGGAATTGTTCCAATTCAAATGATGTCCAACCCTACAAACAACAAAGGTCTAGCTCTGTCAATGACAGCAGGACTCAGTGTCCAGTAGCAGTCATAACTCTCCTTCTCTGTATAGTATCCAACTATCGAACATCCTTGTTTGTTACAAGCAGATTGGTGTTTGGCCTATGTGTAATAAAAGGAGTTGCTCAGGGCTCTACGTTAGAACCATGCTCTCCACTCACTATGCAAACCATCTCTAATTATCTTTGTAATAACTTATTTATATAATATGAACGTCATCTAAAAACAATACAAGAAGAGTTAAATTTGGCCTTTTCATTAAGCTCACCCTGAAGCTCCTGCCATCCTCCCTCCCGCCTGCTGTGGCAGTGTCATGGTGGGTCCAAGATCAACGAACTCCTTGTTGACAGCTGCTGCCATCACCCTAACAGTGGCGTCATTGTTGTCCACCAGGTGAATCTCAGTTATGGATCCTGGACCCAAAGAATGGCTACAGTATTCACGCACAGCCTGGGCGATGGTCTCAGTGCAAAGTTCCACCGGGAAACCAAACACACCAGAGCTGATTGCTGGCAAAGCTATGGTGGAGCAGTTATTCTTTTTTGCTTGTTTCAGGCTTTCTTTAACTGCAGACTTTAGACGTAATATTGCTGTCTTCTTGTCAAATTCAGAGTACCGAGGACCAACTGCATGTATGACGTACTTGCAGGGCAGATTGCATGCTTCTGTTACAATTGCCTCTCCTGGACGTACTTTGCCATATTTAGCCACATAGTCATCACTGATCGTCTGCAGCTTCGGTCCAGCAGCTTTCAGCAGGGCCAAAGCCAAACCGCCAATGTGCTGCAGATCCTCATTGGCTGCATTGACAACAGCGTCAAAATTAAGGCTGCAGATATCTCCCCTACTGACAGAAACAAGAACCCCATTGGCTGTTCTCACTTTGCAGTAAATTACCAGGCCAGTCTCTTCTACAAAGCTCCATTCCTCCTCCTCTTCATCATCCTGAACATCTGGCTGAAGCATCACCACACAGCTGAACTCTGTCATTACTGGAGTCAGGAAAATGCTTCCTTGAGACTGGAAATACTTCTTGGCTCCAGGTTTGTCAACAGTTAAGGTATCAGCAAAGAGAGAACCTGACAACTCCATAAAGTGTGATCTAACTTTTTGGACATGAACATGAGCCCCACTGATGGTGATCTTTGGTCTTTCTGGGTCAAACATTATGGTCACCTTGTAGTCTTTGGCAATTCTAGACCAAATGTCTTCTTTTTTCCTCTCTATGAACTGAGCAACAGCACAGGACTCAACGCGAACTATCTCGCGAACGTGTGAGTAGTCATCAATGAATTTCCGCAAACTGAGGCTGACCTCTTTGACTGGAACGGAGAAACCTACAACTGTTACTTTGTCTCTTCTCTCTGGGTCAATCCATATGATTACAGTTTTCTTATTGGAGACATTGTAGGTGTCTAAGAGGCTTCTGCACAGGTCCAACCAATCCTTAAGCTTTAAAACGTCCTGATCTCTTACATCCAAATTCTGCACAGATAAATCTTTCTTCATCTTACTCTCAGCATCAGCCAGGGCTCTGTCAGAGCTTCCTAGTAAGGAAATACCTGTTTGTTCAATGACATAGACAGCACTAATGCCTTGCGAAGTAAAAATGCTCTTTGACATGTCCATGGAATCCACTGTCCGGAGGTATTCCAGAAGGCCTGGAGGAATATTTAGGGTCTTTTTTTTCATATTCATTGTTTTCTCTAAGATCCAGGACTTGGTTTTATAAACTTCTGCAGGCAGTCCTGTAATGGACAACTTCCATGAGCCTCCATTGTATGATAACCTCAACTCACTGGAAATGTCCAAGGTGGCTTTCTGCAGCCCCTCGTCGACTAGAATGTAGTAATAAGCAGGAGAAATGTCCATACTCTCAGTTATACTTTTGGTCTCTCTTTCAATCTGACTCATTAACTTAAGGACGAAGTTCTCAACAGGAGCTCGGATTTTCTTCATATCATCAGCTCTGCAGGCAATGGTCACCACTTCTCTGGATGGATCAAAGTCCACCAAGGCATCTTCCTTTACAATTGAACAGACTTCTCTCTCAGCAGTTTTCCACGCTTCTGCGTTCACGTCACATTCGAAGGCTGAGTACTCAGACATGACTTTGCAGAAGGCGGCCCGAGCCAACCCCGCCCAGTTATCTATGTCCTTACCAGTCAGACCTTTCTGCCTCAGAAAACATGACAGTGGACTGAGTTTCACATCTGGGCGATCCAAATCTACGCTACAAAAATGTGGACGCATTTGATCATTGATGCTTTGCAGCATTTTCTTCATTTGGAGGAACTTCCAAATCTGGGGTTGAACCTTCTCGATGATGGGGTCTGGCATCTTCCATGCAGGCCGCTCTTTGCCATACAGAGCTGTTCCCAATTCATCATAGTAGGGATACAACTTGACAGAAATGGAACGTATGTCATGGTCTTCTTTGACACAAATGCTCTTCACAACTGAAAGACATAAAGAACACAGACAGACAGTTGAATGGCACATCGAATGACCTGTAAAGCATTTTTCAACAGAATTTTTAACAGAATAAGGAACAATTGAGAAAAAATTAACCTTAGCAACTCAATGACTCTACTATCTCGAGATACACCAATACATTGACTGTTGGATATTTATGGCAGGTATTAGTATCGCCATGGGCCAATATGTCCATTATTAGTGCATTCAGCAGCCATGCCTTGAGATCATATGATTGCTGCTTTCTCTGTTTGCTTTTCATTGTTACAACAGAAACTTCATAACACAAGAAGGACAAGGGAGACATTTGACGTAATTCTTCTAGCAGAGGCAGAGCTGGGAACCACCCTAGCTAATCAGTGGCGACCCCTGTGAGCACCTCAACCAGTTGATAGGTTTTTTACCATTCACTACCTCTGGAACAAGCAGTCCCCCTCTAAAACAGGGTGGTAGCAATGATACCCTCAAATGGAATGTCCAAATATGACATTTTAATTGAAATTCTATTAACCATAATCTGATAAAAAAAATCCAGTTATTCCCATCAATATACCAACACTAAAGATGACAAATATAATAATAATATGTGCTCTGTTCAGAACTAGCTTTGTTCTATTATGGAAGAGAAGGGAAAACAAGACATGTTTGAATGACAACTCAACCCACTTAAAGTATATCTTATGCAGGGCCATAAATTATTCATTTAGACTGCATTCATGTACAGTATATTTTACTGAATGAACTATGTCTGTCTTGGGTGATTTGAAAATACACGTGTCAAACAAAGTGTTCGATGTTGTATTGTTTCATTGTCCTGTCATTAAATCATGATTACTGCCTGAACATGTTTCAGGGTCAGCCCTGAGAATACATTGGTCCTGGCTCAGCCACCACTAGGAAAATAGCTTTTCTCCTCCACTGCATGCTAGAGCTAGATTGAGAAAGCCTTTTAGAGTAAAACATGGTTGGGTAGACCAAGAAAAAGAGTGGAGTTGATTTTTCACTTGGACTGATTCATGTGAAAAATCCCCTCTAACGGGTCATTGCATGGTCAGCCAGAGGATTGTCCACAGATTCAGCAGTTTGAAACTTAGAACTTCGATGAAGAAGCATTCTAAGTAAGAACAAACCTTTGGGGTCTTTAAAAGTAACGATGGCCGCCTGCTCCTCTGGTATCATGACGACATCCTGTGGTAGCTCCCAGTTCTTCTCAAACCAAAGTTCAATCATGTCTGCAACAGAATTAGGAGGAATCCAACAAAAATCATTGAGGTCAGATTTCTAAATAATAATATTCATTATCAGTAAAAACAAACTCACTTTCTTAACTAGATAAATAATTTTCTTTGGTAAAAGACTGAAAAAAGTCAGATTAGAAATAAGCTTTTTCATTTCAAAATTGATTGCTGGTCCATAAGATATTCATGGTGTTCAGTATCTTACGTAAAATAGGTAAAATACTGTATAAATGCTGGTAAAATATGTTCTGCAAGGTGCATGCTCTTGATAAAGAAAAAAATAACTTGGAAGGTGCCCCTGGTCATGACTCTGCAGTTTGAAATTTAAACATCATCTGAATCTGTTCTTCTTTATTTGGCCCCAAAGTCCAATGTAATGTACTTATTCAGATACAATACTTTGTAATATACACAGATTTATGGACCTTTATCATGAACTGGGATTAATAAAAACCCCCACAAACATAAAAAATAAAAAAATAAATATGTAGACAACAGTCTGATTAAATTATCTCAGTAAAATACATTGAGCTGACATGTGTTGTTAATTGGGGCAAAAATAAATAGATATGATTGAAAAAGAATTGATTTAAAAACGGCAATGTCAGAATAGATAAAATGCAGAAACTATAAATTTGCAACACATATATTTATTTAAATCACATTTTTTAAAAGAGAACTAACAAACCCCCCCTGAAGCACTTAAGCTATAGCATGTGGATGAGTGAGCGTACCTTTGAGCACATTTGAAGGAATCCTCTCCATTCTGATGCTCTTTGCTGCCCCTAGTGGCCGAGCTTTCAATCCATTCTTCTTCATCTTTGAGCTGGTCTGACTCGAAGAGATGAACTTTTCCAAATCTGAAAAAAAAATGCTCAGTTTACTATCTAAAGAAATAATAAAAATGCGTTTCCTTTTAGCAGAGGTGGCCTCAGCAGGCCTCTACAACTTTTCACACAGTTTTTAGCAGTTTTTATCATGGAGGCCCTTCCTGACTTCACATCTGCAGTCCCCTGCAGCAGCTAAACAGCAGCTAAACAACAGTTTTAAAAAATGATCTAACTTTTTATCCATTATTTCTTAATTTGTTCTGCATCATTTCCCTTAAGCAGTTTCTCAGTTAACTATCTGGATTGAGAGGCCCTCAGGGGCATTTTATATCATGTAAAAAACTCCTAAAATCCTTAAAATCTGTCTTAAAGCAAGTAAAGGTGCACCAATCTGATACTGGGAATGCACATCGGGTCCAGTATGGACTAATTAGAATTTCCCCATCTTTTTGCTGCTGTAAAGAGCAGAAATTCTCCTGACAATAAAGTGATTTTTTATTCTATTCTATTATTTTCTATCAATACATTCTATAATACAGTTACAGCGATCTAGTCACTTCAGTTTTATAGTTGCAGCGCTGGTTATATCATCAAACAGCAGCTAAGGATAATTTATATCAGTGTTATTTTGTTTCCTTTTTATAAACAACGTTTATGTCAAACATGATGCCTTTACTGACATAGTAATTGTTACGGTTCGTTCATTCAGCAGTAGTTTTGGAATTGGATATCGACCAATATGCTCCAGTATAGGTATCACACTGGATTGGAAAAATTGCAGCAATGCATCTCTAAAAGCAAGATAAAACTGTGTCTTTCAAAGGAATGGAAAGTCATTTTATCTCCCTACCTTTAAAACTAAACACCAACAGATAAAACAATAAAAGCTAAAGGAAAGTGTTTTTTATTTTTCAGGTGCTAAATGCTTGCAGATCTCCAGGAAAGGTGAAGTTTTGAAGGCAACATATTACCTCTCATATTATAACAACAAATAACTTTCTACCATAAAACCCATTCCATGTTTGAACAGCAGAGTGATGCAGACACATAGCTTCATCCCACAGTGGCCTCAGCCTAAACCTTTTTTATGTTTTATTTTTTTTATGAACAGAGACCAGCTTGTCAGATAATTCACTATTTAGATTGATTTTTAAGGTGGAACCAGTTTAGTTCTCTTCTTCTATCTGTTTGTTACCTGAAGGACTGTTGAAGGTCACCACAGCCGTGTTGGATTCCCAGATGATCTCCAGACTGTAGTCATTCTCCTCCACTCCACAGATGGTCTCCACCAACATCTGTAGCAAATCTTGAGACATGCTCTCTGAGACGTTCTCCAAAACAGCAACAGAGCTCGAATCCGACTCACAATCTAACAGGAAAAACAAAAACATTTCTTTTAATCAAGTATTAGTAAATAAACGTCATTTATATAACACTTTTCACAGAAAAAAAAAAAGTTTTTCATGGAGTGCAAGTAAAATATGTACAAATATAGACTTAATATAAAACAAAGAGAATAGAAACAACAACTGAAAACTAAAAGCTTGTCTGGATAAAAGTGTCTTAAGCTGCTTTTTAAGAGAAAGAGGGACGGGTCAGAGCCTGAAGGGCAGACCTGTTTAAAACGGGTCTTATAAAACATCAGAAGATTCTGGACCAAGTACTGAAGAACTGGGTCAGAAGAATAAGAGATCCACATTTCTGTTAAAAGTCTTGCTGCAGCGTTCTTTACTATTATTCTTCATTTCTACATGTTAAGTAGATTTAGCATAAATGTGTTTTTTTTTTGTTTCAGCTATATATTAACAATAAAAAAAGGCTTGACTTTCAAATTTCCAGAGAACTAATTTGTTTTTGTTCAACTAATGAGGATTTATTTAGTTGTTGAGCCATTTTAGTGCTTTTTGATCTAACTGCTGCTTTTAAAACAGTTGACTACACAGTTCTTTTAGGCCGACTGAGGGACTGGGTGGGTGTCAGGGGGACTGCTCTGCAAAGGTTTAGGTCCTACCTGTCAGAGAAGTCTTTCTCTGTGAGGCTGGGGTACTGCACGTCATCGTCTGCCCCCCTTTATTGTGGAGTCCCTCAGGGTTCTATCCTGGGACCTTTATTGTTTGCACTTTACCTCCTTCCTCTCAAAGAGATTATTTTTATCAAACATGTTATAGCGTAGCATTTCTATGCTGATGACTGTCAACTTTATTTGCCAATTGCTAAAAACAGCCACTGCCCCCTGACACCCCTTCTTGACTGTCTGGGTGATGTCAAGGCTTGGCTGTCAAAAAACTTTCTGAAGCTTAATGAGAGCAACACAGAGGTGATGGTGTTTGGAAGTAGCATCTCTGACTTTGGACCTTTCAAGCATTTTGTGCGTTCCAAAGTAACCAGCCTTGTTGTCACCATAGACAGCGATTTTAAACTGAACGAACAAATAAATAGCGTTTAAAAATCGGGTTTTTATAATCTGCGTCTTTTATCTAAGGTAAAACCATTTTTATCTTTTAACCTCTTTGAGCAGGTTTTACACTCTTTTATTTCTAGCCATCTGGACTACTGCAATGCACTTTATTCAGGCGTTAGCCACTGAGCTCTCTCCCATCAGCAGGTGGTCCAAAATGCAGCGGCTCGTCTTTTGACAGGGACCAGAAAACATCAACACATTACACCAGTTCTTGCATCTTTGCACTGGCTCCCTGTTCATTTTAGAATTGATTTAAAGATTTTATTGTTTGTGTTTAGAGCCCTGAATGGAATGGCTCCTCAATACATCACTGACCTCCTCCAGATTTATTCTCCGGCACGTGCTCTGAGGGCCATCTTCAGTTAATAGAGCCTAAGACCAGGCTTAAAACCAGAGGGGACAGAGCCTTTTCTGTAGCTGGTCCCAGACTTTGAAATACTTTTCCCTTCCATATGTGGGCTGACTCTACTGTGGAGCGTTTTAAGTCTCGTCTTAAGACCCACTTTTACTCTTTAGCCTTTAACAACGTGTAGTTGTGTGGTCCTCTTTAGTTTATTTATTGTTGTACTCTGTTTATGTATTGTTGTGTTGTGTTGTTGTTTATTATTTGTTATGTACAATGTGCTATATAAATTGAAGTGGATTGGATTGTTTTTCATTTAATCCCTAAACTGATCAGTTGTTTATTTTTGCCATTATTCTTAAATCTTTGACCAGGAGGCAATAAAGAGCAAACACTGACTATGCTGGTATAATCTCAGCACACAGAGGTATAATTACTCTTTAAAGATTATTTTTACCTCTCTGGTTTGTTCCAGAAGCTCCTTCTTCAGCTGTAGGCTCAGATCTTTGGTCCTTAGAATCTGCATGGAGAAATATTTTAGTTTAGAAAGTTAAATTAAGACAAATTAGAGCTCAAAATGAACCGTCTACAGATCAGGGATGTTACTGTACACTGCTGCCACAACCAGGGGTAAGAAAACAATGCAGGATGGCATAAATAAAACACCTTTTTCTCTATTCTCGTTATTATTATTATAATCGCGTAAAATATTTTGTTTATATCTAATTTATGTTGTATCAACTGAATAAAAAAATATGCAGCGATATAAGTATTGAGCATATCATCCTGCCCTTACTGCTATACAATTTGCATTTGTTTATTCCACATAACATCTTTGTAATCATATCATCTCTGTGATTATCTGTGTGTAGCTCCTGATCATCACAGCAAATTACTGTGGAGCTTTAAACACTAATTGGCTATAAAGGTTTTTCTTAATCTGGAGTAATAATCTGATAAAATAAACTCTATGTTCACTGACACATCAAATAAATCAACAGTTTATTTAACAACCAAAGACTCAAATCAAGATTTGGATATTTCTTGTTTCACCTCAACATAGCCTGGTTTATTTTACAGAATTTTATTTTATTTTTTTTACCTCTAACTAATATTAAACCAATTAAAGAATAAAAGAACGAAAGGAACAAAATCAAATCAGTCTGAATGTTTTAGAACTATTTTATAAAAACTGCTGCTGTTTTATTTCCCTCTGCTTTCCATGATAGAAAAAGGCCAAATTGATAAAAACAGAATGAATAGTGTTGGAGCATCAATAGAACCGGGTCAAACCCAGCATCCTGTGGCCGGACGGTCAGATAATCACAATATGTAACCTAATTAGAGAAGTTTTTACCTGAACCATCGTCCTTGTTGTCCGCTGGAGTCTGAGAAGAAATCAGACAGAGAAGATTTAACAACATCTAAAATGAAGGGACTGTGAAAATATTTTATAGTGCATCTGATCAATGAATAAACCTGTAATAAATTCTGTATGTTTATAGGTTTGTTCATTAGAGGTGCGGCTCTAGATGTTATTAAGATAATGAGAAAAGCTTCAGAGTTCAGGCTTCGTTTTAAGGCCTGAAAGATTCAGGATATGAATCAAAAACATTATTCTAATATAATCACGATCAAATCAAATCTATATATCATTCTTTCAACAACTCGTGCCTTATAAAGTGTTTAATGAGTTTAATAATA
Organism: Cyprinodon brontotheroides; assembly: GCA_018398635.1. NCBI lineage: Eukaryota > Metazoa > Chordata > Actinopteri > Cyprinodontiformes > Cyprinodontidae > Cyprinodon > Cyprinodon brontotheroides. The sequence continues at coordinate 5,913,820 of JAGKQL010000040.1, forward strand.
TGTAATAAAAACTAACAAGTTTGGACCCTGGAAAATCCTTTTCTAATTTTAAGATTTTTCTTTTCTTTTTGAAGACATTGTTAGAATCTGCAGCCGCTCTCAGTGTTTCCCTCCCAAACTTTCTCAGAAATTTCATTTACAAATGTTTTTCTTTAACCTCAATGTGAAAAACTTCCTGGTTAGAGTCATTACACCTGCTCCCGCCTGCAGGGGCAGTTTGGACTTTGCTCTGCTTCTCTCTGGGTGTGGCTCCAACCCAACAGGTCGGTGCAGCAGCTGACTCTTAATCATTTACTGCTAATGTGCAGAAGGACAACAAAGATCCTGTACACCATTTTAAACAGAGGAGTTCCTCTGATTGCCAGCAGGTCGGAAACACTGAGGACACTTCAGCTCAAAATGAACAAAGAAAACGTTTAAACCTTTAAATAAAGGCAGAAAATGCTTCTTTTAATCCTGAGCGTCACAGGGTTAAAAATCCTACAGATTAGATGACAGAGATTTCTAGATTTTCCTTGAGCCAAAACCATTTGCTGGTATAGTTATTTAGCTTTGGTCTTGCTGAGAAGCTGAACCGGAATCCATGAATAATCTGCAGCTGGGTATTTTATATATATTTGACATTAAAATCCATTCCTATGTCCTTTTTTTGCCTCAATTTTCTCTGTTGGACTTTTATTGAGAAAATATTATAACTCACTCTCTGAAATGCAGAAAACCTTACAAATAAGGAAGTAAAGTTTTTTGAACCACGTTGGTTAAGGGATAAAAGGGCAGGCTTCAGAGTGAGTGATTGGCTGCAACCTTTCTTCTCTTTAAGAACTGTTTCACCACCAGGTACTAAAGGTTAGCGTCACATACTGCAGCTGAACCCTCCCACCCTGGAAACCACCGGTTTATTAATAGGCTCTCCCCTCTGGATGGAATCTGTGCTCCATCAGGACCAAAACCTGCTGGACCACAAAACAACAGCTTCTTCCCATCTGCATTTAGCCTCCTAAACATGACCCCCACCCCCCACTGACAATATTCCATAAAGAAATAAATAACATTCATAAAATAATAAACACATCTCAGCACATGTGGACACTCTGTAATCTAATTTCATTCTGCTGTTGTATATTTTTACTAATCGCCATTTTGCTCTTCCTCTGCAAAACTTGTACTATTATCCTTTATATTCATAAAATCACTTTACAACCTGCATCTGTTTATCGGGGCGACGCGTAGCGTTGGATGTAGGAGTTTGTCCTGAACTCGAAGGATCGACGATTCAAGTTTCAGTGTCAGATTATGTGTGTCCTTGGGCAAGAACACTTCACCTGCATTGTCTACTGATGTGGTGGTCAGAGGAGGCCTGGTGTGGTGCCAGTCCAATACGACAGCCCCGCTTCTGTCAGTGAGCCCCAGGGCAGCTGTGGCTACCAATGTAGCCCTACTGCCACCATCAGTGTGTATGAATGGGTGAATGAATGTAGTGTAAAGCACTTTGGTCAAGTCTCCTGACTTGAATAAAGGTGCTATATAAGTACAGGTCATTTACCATTTCAAATAAGATATTTAGAAAGTATTTAAGTCGGCTGTATGTTTTTTTATTGTGTTTCACGTCATCCCCACAACATAGTCCTCGTAAACTCTACTTGTTAATAAAGCTTTTTCTGAATCTGATTCTGCAGATAAGAAACCCTGAATTTATCACATCTGAGGTTTTTTTTAACCGTTACAGAGCTGGCACTTTAAACAATAACATAAGCAACATATAAACCCTGATGTGGAGCCCTTTATATTTCTACATCAGGGCTGTGGCTTCATCTTTATCTGGACATGTTTAGCAGTAAAGAGATGAAGCTCATGAACAGATAATGTTTTACTGCCTGCTACACCAAACCAGTTTGTAAAAAAAAAACTAAAATCTAATCTCTGAGGCTTGTTCAAGTCGGCCTGCAGGACAGAAAGTGATGCTGTCTCTTCATGCTGCTCAAGCTGGAGGTTAACAGGATCTGCATGTGGTTCTCTGGAGCTACAGTGATCCTGAGATCAGCTTTTTCAAATCTACTCATTAAGTTTTTAATAAACTTTGTTTTGAAACTTTAAGTAACAATTTTGAAACAGGAAGACGACTGTGTTTAAAAAAAAAAAATCTAGGACATAATTTGTTGGAGGTCTTCATGGAGGCCTTCCTGTTTGCTTTGAGCAGCAGATGTTTTACCTGTGAAGGTTCAGAGCTCAGCTGTAACGACAGAGGCTTGTTGTCTATGGTGATCTCATGATGTTTCCTTGCAAGGACTCTCTCTCTGACTGGAAAGCAATGGAACAAAAACATCATGTTAAAATAAAAACAACAAAGTTATGAACATGTAATATTTTACATGATTGGACGCCTCAAACATACAGAAATTACCTAATTCTTCATGTCATAAAGGGTTGAAACAGGGTAGAAAAAAGTCAATTTTATGCTGATACACTCATTTTTAATGAGCTTAACGGCTCTTAGACCAAAGTTTGTACTTCCTCTCCGGCTCATTCAGCACAAACGCTGGTTATGCTGAAACTTTAAGAACTACAAAGGAATTATGCTCTGACTTTTATAAGCATAACGGCCACAGAAACACTGTTTTTAAAATAGATTTACCTCCTTATTTGCACATATAAATGAAAGAAGACATAAAACCTGCAGCATTAAGACTGGGGAGCTGAAAACTACAGTCCCTGATAGCAGATTTTATTAAAGAAACCTTAATTAATTATCTCTGGTCTGCTGGATGTGTTCCTGGAACCCCCTGTACCCTGAGCCTGACCCGGTTGGTTCATCTATCAACAGTCATCATGTTTTATTGCAAGTACGGCTTTAAATGGTAAAGACTTTATTCATATACTTTAAAAATAACCCGGTAGCACCGTGGAACTAAAAACATAAACATTGCAAAGTATTTCTGTATCAAAACAGGCATATATCGCAATATTTTTAACTATTGTATTGCGTTTTAACTTTAACATCATTCATAAGGTAGAGGTGGCACTCAGAGAAAAATGTTTGGGAACCGCTGTACCAGAGGAACACCATGATATCACCACCATAGGAGGCAGGATGGATCCATGAGCTCATGTCATGTCGGGTTCTGACCTGATCATCTAAATCCTGCAGCTTTAAAAAACACTAACATTTAATCTCATCAAAGTTTGTCCAACAGTTCTGGTGAGACACAATTAACTGATGCTATCGATGTGTATCAGCCCTCCAGAGCCACTCAGGTGTTCTGGCTCGGGGCTCTACTCTCTGCATACCTAGAGAACCAGGAACTAAACATGGAGACAGCATTTGGTTCTATGCTCCACGCTGCATCTGGAACAAACTTCCAGAAACTGTAAAAGTGCAGAAAGCCTGAGTTGATTCAGAATTCAAGACTAAAAACACATTTGTTTAGGATTGCCTTCAGACTATTCTAGTTAAACAGTTCCATCATGTCATGATTAGTTCAACTTTTTTTTTATTTTCTTTAATTCAACTAATTTTTTTAGATGTCTTAAGTTTTTGTTTCTGCATTTTTGGCTGTTGCACTGTATTCAAGATCAGGGGATCTTGTGGGAATAAACAATATTTGTGTTTGAAATAAATAGGTCAGGGACCTATAAAGTCAACAGGGTTGACAGAAGTTGGTAAAGACGTCCATTGTTGAGTCTGCATTTTTTCTTTTTCCCTACTTGCTTTTGATTCTGTTTTATTTTTCTATATTTTAATCATGTAAAAAATTTTGCATTATCTTTGTACTGAATTGTACTACTATACAAAAATAAATGTGCCTTGCCTTGATGCCTAAGTTTCCTGATCTTAGGTGTTCTGCTGCTGTAGCTCCTCAGCCTAAACTTTCCCCATGCTGGGCTTTCAGAGATGTTTTCTGAGGGATGATAGTCGCTACCTTCTGATTGGCTCAGATGCTTTGTGTTAACCAGCAGGTGCAGTGGCCACTAGTCCAATGTTTTACCACAATAGAGAGATCAGAACCACAGGAAGGACTTTCACTGCAGATACACCCGAGTTTCCCTTTCTGACCATATAGGGCTGTTTCTGTCTCCATCACTGAAGTCGGATCAGGGTCAGGTAGAGACTCCATTCCGCAAAACATCACTAACATCAATAACTGCACCGAAAACAACCAGCCGGAAGATTTAGAGAGTCAGCGAACCATATTTAGAATATAGATTAAATCAGCGCTGCGTGGCTTCCTCCTCCACGGTTGGCTGTTTACACCAACGCCCATTCCACTATTTCCCATCCAGGCTAACCATTGGCTCCAGCTGCAGCGCCGGCAGGCTCTAACAATGATATACCTAGTCACCAGCATCCTCCCTGCAGGCTGACCTTTGAACTCAGAGGGACCTGAGGTCAGTTTGGGGACAAAGAAGCTGTGGAGACTTTATTAGATCAGCAGAATGCTGAAGCCATGTGACTAACTCTACAGGAAGGAACTGAGCTGCATGCTGGGACCTCAGCTGACATCTGAAGATTGTTTATTAACCAGAATATGTAGTTTTTACATTTTCTGTCATATTTTGATCTTTAATAACATCTTGCTTTAACTCTTTTTATTCTATATAAGCTGCTGGAAATAGAATCCCCCTGCAGGAGTAATCCCAGGGGATAAATAAAGTTTAGTCTAACTTTATTAAGGTGATTATTGTCAGAATTGGTTTAAACAGGAAGAAGTGGATTTTTGTAGGAATGTTTTAGATGTTTTGAAGTCAGAAAGATAAACTGAGCGTCATCTTTGTCTCACATGAACTTCTTAGTAAACAGAAAGAGGAGCTTTGGGCCGCAGAAACTCACCCTCCTCTGATCGGAAGAAGACGGAGGCTCTGGGCGCCTCTTCCTCCAACTCCACCCGGCACTCTCCTCCTCCGGACTTCTTCTTGCTCTGGAAGTAAAGCAGTAGTTTGTTTTTCACCGTTTTACTCTGAACTGAACTCCAGTCCCCCTCCACGGTCACAGGCAGACACCCAGACTCCTCCATGGTTCAGGTCTGAAGCCGCTCTGACATTTATGACAGGAGAAAAACAGAAACATTAAAGGAGGCTGGGGGGAGGAGTTTAGCGACAGTTTTCTTTCACTTTCGCTTCTTCATAAACGGAGAAATAAACTGAAGCAGAAACAGATGAAACTTAAAGAGCAGAGCAGCTGCTGGACATGATCTGAAGGACTTTAAATGAGAACAAACGTTACATTTACTCAGAAACATCGTTTTATTGACAATAAATAGAAATAAGTGGAAAAAAAGAGTCAGCAGCTCATTTAAAGACAAAGAAGTAATTCCTCCCTGAATTATTCCCACACCCACACTTACAGTTGGAATAAGTTTAGTCTCTATTGCAGCATGTTGTCATTTGTTTAGGGGATTGAGTATAAACATTTGTAACTTAAATAGTTTCAGACAGTTAATTGAAGTTTAGATACATTCAATGCTAATTAAAAAGTTCTGCAAAACATCAATGCAAAACAAACAAACATCGCCCTCTAGTGGAAATGTTGGTATTTCTTTGTGTTTCTGGCACCAAAAACACACCAGTACTCTCGAGGGACTGACAAACTATGTTTAAACTGTCTTTTTATTGGATGGTTACTTTTTATTTCTTATATGAAGATTTTTTATTTTTTTTCTTAATGTATGTCTTTGTTATATAAAGCACCACCCATCCATCCATCCACACAAATCCTACATGAACACATAGCGAGTAATAAACCCCATCATTTCTCTGCATCTGGTTTAATGTCACTAATGTTAATATTAATCAAGATTTTCTTTATGTGATTCAGGCACATCAATGAGAACGATTTCTTGATGTGGAATTAATGAATAGGAACAATATAGGATCATATCCAGTGCTGAAAACGTTTTTTCTCCACAAAATAGTCGGTATAATTGGTAAATGCTCAGCAAAGATGCCTGTTCTCTCGGAGTTTTAACAGGACATGCTTTACTGCTAACAGAGAAACATCGCCCCCTGATGGAGATTCTCTATCATTACAAGATTTGTGTCAGTTTGATTTGATCACTTTGGCCAGCTTTTTAAAATATTTTAATAATAAAGTCAAACTTCTTATTTATTCACAAACAGAAAAATCAGAAACATGGATTAGATATTCTTAAAGAATAGAGAGGAACATTAATTCTCTAACCACCCTCTGAAAAACAGATGAAGATTAGTATAACTTCTGTGATCACCAGAAACTCAAAAACTTAAGACAAAGTGTTTAAAACATAGAGAACAGACATTTTCTCATTTCATTTGAAATATAAGCACATATTTATTCAGATGACTTGGTGCTTTTTTTTTTTTTTTAGAAAACATATGATTATATATGAAAACATAAATTCTGAGATGTTAGATGGATTGATGTAAAATATCTTCTGTGATCTCGGCACAGGTGGGGCGGATGTGTCTTCACTGTCTGAAAGCATTAAGCTTTGTTTGGGTCTTTTTCTTCACCTGCAGGGAAACATAAAGAAAAATTAAGATCTGACGAAGATGCAAATTATTTGATTTTGACACCCTAACATCTCCAGTTCAGACTTTGGATGGAATACTTAGTCTTTACAAAGTTTGAAAAAAAAAAAATCTAAAATATGACTTATTTGAAATGGTTTAAAAGAAAGAAAACCCAAACAGCAAATCAGCATTGCTAATCTTAGTGGTGGAGGTATAATGATTGGGGCTTGTTTACAGAAGCCAGTCCTGGACATTGTTAACTCAGAGATGGAAAGCATTGCAGAGCCAAATGTGTCCATTTGTCCAAAGAATGCATTTTGGTCCAAACTGAGTCATCAGCAGGACCATACAACCTTAATAGCCTGGATGGGATTTAATCAGTGGGAATCTGATAAATATAAACATGGGACCCGGCCATTTTAGGCTTTGGAATTAGTGCTTTACAATTAATTATCTGATGATCTAATGTGTAGTCAGGAAAATCCATTTCCTATAGAATCCTCTATTTTATTTGCTTTCTAAACGTTTTCACTCAGGCCTCACACCTGCAACGCTACAGAGCTTCAAAGTGAGAGGATTTGTTTTCCAACTATTAGAGATTTTTTGGAACAGAAAATAATGGAACCCATAACAGGACAGAATTCTTCCCAAGGTTTATTTAACATTTTACTCTTTTGTTTGACTGTCTGTGACTTTTTTTGGATTGAAAATGCGGAGAGCTTCACAGATTCTGCAGGCTTTAAGTTAGTGAGAGAAACCTTGTCTAGATCAGAACAGGGCAGAACATTGAGCTGTTAGGGCTGTCATGATTGTCTTGTTCTCCTCTTTGCAGTGATAGATAAAGTACCGACCGAGTGAATTACCATTGATCTCCTTTTTTTAACTGGATTGCAGAGTTGAACGCTTTTTTCCCTACAAGATCAGAAAAATATTTTGACATTGTTTGGCTTTAGTTGGGAGCCCAGATTTAATGTTTTAACTATTTTAGATGAAATTTATTTTATTAAGGGATTTTACTGCAATAAGTGCATCATAATAAAATCATTGACAATGTTAACACATCCACACTCAGTGTCAAATTACCAGGATTAATATGTTTTTCTTTAGTGATAAAAAATAATCTAATTAGAAGGATTTAGACTGATGTGACTTATCAGTCGAAAAATTTTAATACTGAATTTTAAAGTGAATTGCGTTATAGTTTCAGAATACAAACTGTGTCTCTGGACAATAATGTGAATAGGTGGATTCAAATGTTTATACTGAAATAATAAAAATGTCAAAACCACATTATGACTGTCCAAGATTATGTCGCCCCAAAATTTTGCTCTATGAGCCAAAAAAATGAATGACAAGCCAATAAACAGAGCTAAAAATGTTAGATATTACCTACATGTATATTAAAACACCAATAATAAGAAATGAAAGCAAAATTTGATAAAAAAATTCAAACAAATGACTTAAGACCTGTTTTTGTAATTGACAATCTGAGGGGATGATAGCATCACCACCGCTTTCCCTGCCAGGCCAGAGTCAATGTAAAAACGACAGATTTATTCTTCAGTTCATTCACTGTTTAAACCATCAAGCCAGTCTCAATCAAACTTATGGGATGTTATAATGTTGCTTTGAATAAAAATTATATATCAGAGATCTAACATTTAGAAGTGCAAAGTTGACACTCAGTAAAAGCGTAATAACTTCAACTTAAGTTTTATGACCAAAGATTAAAGGGCCTGACCCTCATGGTCAGAGTTATTGTTAGCAAAGCAGACAGAAGACAGAATTGAGTTTTTAATTTATGAAAGTCAGGATAAATAGATTAACATATGATAATGTTTGTGATTAGCAGCTCCTTTCTATTGTTTATTTTCATTTAAATGTTGGAAATTCACTTTGTACAAACTAAGGTTTTTCAAATTATTCAAAATCTACGACAAAATCACAACCAGTATAAGAATAAAAGTTCCTGAACAAGGCTCTACAGGCTGTTGGGTCACTGTGGGAAAGATTTAATGTGTGGTGTTCTTCTTAGGCTGGTAAGACTTGCTGAGGTTAAAATAATGTTCTTTAAAGCTTAATGAGCCATTTTTTAGACATTAACTAATATTCTGTTATTGAAGTTGGATGAAAATCGTTTCAAAACAAAAGCATGTTTCTCTTCATACGTACACTCAGGTCTGAGTGGAGCAGGAGGTGGAGGAGTTGGCTTGAAGCAGGTGTAGGACACTTCCAGGTACCTGGTCTGCTCCAGACACGGATATGTCCCGAATACTCGCTCGGTGACGGGAAGTTCGCAGGACCTTTTGTTCTTACAGCTGCAGAAAAACAAAATAGAGGCAATTAATCTCATCACCTCTATATCTAAAATAACTACAGCACCCATAACCCCCAGCTGTTGGTTCAACAGCAGTGAGCTGGTTTGATTTGAGGACAGAGAAGCTTCAAACTGATCCACAGATGAAACAGGTTATGATGAATTTAAACCTTTCAGATTTAAATTTTAAACCTTCAAACTCAGAAACAAAGTCTAGTAGATTGTTTTATAACTTTTTTAGAATGATGAATTTAAACCATTGCAGTTTGGTAGTTGTTAGACAGATGCATTTTGGGATTTGTAGTTATTTGGCTAGCAGAGTTTTTTGGTAGGTTGATGCAAAAATCCTTTTTTACTTGGAATATGTGACCAGGTTTGTCAGACTGTAGCAGAAAACTAGATTCTTTTTTCCGTGTAACTTTATGAATGATGACAGAATGTGGATTTTTCTTTTCCCCTCAGTATTAGAGCTGGTTTAACCACAGCAGTGTCCTTACAGATCCTCCACCACCATCTCAGCCCAGGGGAAGGAGCAGTAGTTGTCCGGTCCATCATCAGGATAGCGCTTTCCCTCCCCGCACCTCGTCCCGATGCCCACCTTGTACAGGATGTGGTTCACTATGATCTTATGGTCGAAATCTGGAGGAGAAAAAAAAATATTTTTGGAAAATCTGTCATTGTTGATGAGAATTTAGTTTGATCTGCTTCAGCTAAAATGAAAGATCTATTAGAACTTTCCAATCAGCTGAAATTGAGATAAAGCTGCTAAAGTAGCTCCAGTTGCTATAATACAGTAGTTCTTCATGAACATAGAAAGTACTCCTGGTTCAGTGGTCTGTGTGTTTTTATTTAAAGCTTCTCTGTCAGGAATCCAGTTTGTGTGGTCTGTTTTGTGTTTCCTTTCCTCCTCCAACAGGTGGTGCCCCGTCCTCATTGGGCCTCCTCGCACACCTGCAGCTCATTGCCTCATTACCTGTGGAGTGTTCTTAAGCTGCTGACTGCCAATACCTCAACGCCAGAGTGTTTGCCAATACTGAGTACTCTAGCCATGCTTAGATTAGCAGAGTCTAACCTGAGTTTTTTGTTTTGCCAGTTTGGGTTCTCTAGCCAACCTGAGTCTTAACTTTGTTTTGTCTTTGCCTCTCGGCAGGAAGTCATCCTGCAAACTGGATTTTTGGACCTTCTCTCTCTGGAAGGATAAGCTGAGCTTCAAACTTTGAGGCTGGGGTTCCAAACAGGAGTTTGGATCCATTTTCCTCAAGACAATCACTGGAACATCCCACACAGACTGGATTCAATAAAGAGCACCCTATTTTTTCTGGAAACGTGAGTCTGCAACCTATTCCTCCTCTTCAAGTCAAAGAATCTAATTTCCCACTGAGCCTGAACTAAACACAGTGTCTTCCCCTCACTTTCCAGTTCCGCTTTGACAGTGTTCAGAGCAGCACTGGACTCATCTCAATATTCTAAATAAACCTGTTAAACTTTTCCCTGGTCTCTCTGTTTAGTCTTCTGCATTTTGGGTCAGACCTTTAAATAAATCATGACAGAACTCTCTGGCGACAAGGTAGTGACAGTCAGCAGCTTAAGAGCACTCCACAGGTAATTAGGCAACGAGCTGCAGGTGTGCAGGGAGGCTCAATGAGGACGGGGCACCACCTGGTGGAGGAGGAAAGGAAACGCAAAAACAGACCACACAAACTGGATTCCTGACATTCTCAGGTTTTTTTAACCTGCAGCTGGGTGTGGCAGGTGCCTGCTTACAGGCTTCAGGTCCTGCTCCTGTTTTCTTCTTGTTTAATGTTAGTCATTCCTTTCAGCCGTCACTACATGTTTGCTCAGGTGGAGGAAAAGATGAAAAGTTAATGAATACGCATTTTCCCAGTGTTTCAGACATGCTTTACTTTTTCCTTTTTGTCATTTTGCCTGATTAATAGAATTTACTATGCATTTTATGTATTATATCTGACTGATTTAATGTGGGGGGCATATTTTTGGATCTGAATTGGACCCAATGGTCATGTAAATTGTCCTGAACGGCCTTTAGTTTAGTAAAATGACAGATTAATGTTTTTGTTTGTGAGATCTGTTGTACAAAAAATAAACTTCAGACTTAAACAGCAGCTGTCTGTCAGCTGCTTTAATAATTTTAGTTTTTAATTGATTAAAAACTTCATTTAGAACAGATTTAAAGTATGTTGCACAGAGAAACGATGAGCAAATAAAATAGGAGAAAAGAAAGCTGCTATGAAGCAAAACAGCAAAGTTTCTTTTTATCTTAGTTATTTATTTTTATTGTATTTATAAATCAAGTGCTTGCTTCTTGATTTAAAATGCTAAATATACTATTACTCTCATCATTATTATGCTAGGAGGAGTTTTTATTTATTTCTGTTTTAATTTGGAAAAGAACATTATGGCTTTAATTTACTCTTTAAACCCTGGTTTTATTCTGTTAAATTCCTACCTAAAGCAAAATTCAAACCTGTATAAATAATTGTAAAGTAGAACAATAAAAGTTATGTCTCTTACCACATATAATGTGTGCTGTGTCATTGTGACACGCATAGACGACGTCACCCTCTGTAAAATAAAACAAAACAAAAACAGGTCAGACTGCAAACAGCACCGATGACCCCAGCAGAACCTTTGGCCAACATCAAAGAAAACTACAGCGAAATGAAATAAGAACTGAAATAAGAAAACAAAAATTCTAAAAACTAAAATCTGCAAAAAACACATTTTCCTAATTCATATTTTCAGTTTTGGATTATTGATAAGATTGTTTGAAATGTTTCTATTGATCTAGAAGAAATGTCATTTAGCAAACTGGTGTTTCAGTAACAGTATCATTTGAGAGGAGAAAGTAAAAATTAAACAATTTAAAAGAATATACAATAAAGTGTTTGAGAAGGCTGCCATAGCCAACTCAGCCACTAGATAGCAGTCTATTTACACTTGCTCAAGTAAATAAAATACCTGAAATAAATAAACAAAATAAAAAATAAAAGTATTTCTCGATTTACAGACTTTTTTATATTTAAAGTTGTATTTATTTTTTCTGTTCTTCTACTCAGATACAGTCTGTTTGATGTATTTCTATATTCCATTCCATCAAAATTGCTCATAATAAAGATGATAAAAAATCTAATAAAAAAAAACAGCAAAATTTGAAAATGATCACAACTTTAAATGGAAACATGTTTTCTCTATTCTCGTATTTTTTCTAAAATACTGACAAAATTTCATATATTAGAGACATTTAAATGTCATCATTATTCAAATAATCATCAGAATAAAACAAACTCCCCTTTAAACCTGCTGCTCTGTGTTTTCATTGTTTACATCAGAAAAAAGTTAAAGCACTATAGGATGTAGAACAACTCACCAACAGCTGGGGTGAGATACCAAGCTGCAGCCAGCACTGAAAAAAGATTAGATCAAGTCAGACCTCAGAGACACTTTCTGAAAAACATGTCAACCATCAGTCAGTTGTAGTTTATCGGCGTATAAACATGAAAACAGAAGCATGCAGTTTTTTTCATAGATGTAAAAATCTAGGTAAGATAAAAGCTGCATAATTATTTAAAAGTTAATAAAATACATTTTAAAGAAAAACTAACTTTTGAGGTTCTTTGATGATTTATAAAATCAGTCATCATATGTAGCACAATATAATTATTGCTGTAAAACACAGAGGGACTGACAGAGCAGAGGAGATACTCACAGCTGAAGGCGACCAGCCTCAGAGGGACCATGTTGGCGTCTCTTTGCCTTCTCTATTGTCCTCCACCTGCAAACACTAACAGTGAATGCTTCATCTGGATGCTCACCTATTTATGTTTCCATCCTGCAGGCAGACATGCAGACGCCTGTCCTGCCTCTGCAGGCATGCAGGGCCTCCCATCCCAGACGTGATGGATGTGTGAGAGCTGCAGGAGAGGCGACTATAAATCCACAGGTTCCTAAAGCTGAACGGCTTTAAGTCTCATCTGCCTCTCATTAGGGAGCTAAAAAACATCTGGATGCAAAACCAGAGGTGCAGACTGTGGAGCTAACAAGCATAAAGTAGCTGGTTTGTTTACTCATTGGTGCACAAACAACCTGGACTTTAATTTGGTTAAAAACAGACTGTGATCCACAAAGTATGATCCAGACCTTCAGGGCACAAACTTCTTAAAGACACTTCATGACTGATGTTCTGTAAACATCTGAGCTTTAATTACAGAAGTTACCCCTGGAGCTCCAGGCTGCCTATGACATATTTATCATATTTCGCCAGATATTTAATCAGTTTTTCATCCAGCATCGTTGAACCTTATAACTTTATTACATATCTCCCTTCACTGCATGGGACCTAAACTTTAATTCTAATCTAAATAAATAAACAAATAATTATTTAGTTTCATTAACAGCTCCTTTAAAATATTCCTAAAAATGATTAACAGATTTATATTTATTTGTATCTTCTTGTTGAACATCAGAGCACCACAGGGCGAGTTTATGGCTCAGAGGAAACACTATCACACCTGAAATCACAAAAATACAAAAGATCATTAGGAAGATCCTGCAAAATCCAGCTGTCTAAAAAAAAACGTTAATGCAAGGTGATCAAATTTATCACACTTAGCCTTAAACGTTTTAATATAAAGTCCAATGATGTCCCTGCTGCTTTGTTAGTTAATCTGAAACACAGCGCTTTTCAACAATTCATTATGAGAAGTATGATAAAGTATTTAAAAAACTATAAAATCACCTAAATGTCTAGATTTCTGCAAGGTTTTTAGTTAAATTCTTATTTTAAACAGGTGCTGCTGATTTAGTAAATCTGTGTCATCAAAATGTGGAACAGTAGTCTAAAGGTGAGAGATCAGAAGTGTTGGAGGTCAATTTAAAATGAGCTTCTGCTGATTTTACAGAGGTGACATAAGAGACATAACGAATGGTCCTAGCATGCACAGAGTAAAACGACTCCCGAGGCCCTGAAATACCACAGTACATCTTGGCATGTTATAACTCATAAAATAAAGGAATGCAGCAGGTTGAACTGACATGATGGATTTTCATGGAGAAGATTTTCAAAGAAAATTTAAGACACTTAGCGGCTAAATGACCCATCAGAGTTTCAACCTGAACCTGCCGTTCTATCAGTCAGGCTGCAGCTCTCAGATCGTTGCGTAAACAAACCTAAGACTAACCTTTCCACATTGTCTGTTTCTTCTTCAGAGACAGAATAGAATACAGCATCAAATCAATATAATTATATATATATATATATATATAATTATATATAAAATAATAATAATATATTCAAGGAGGAAAGACAGTTGGATTTAAAAAAATATTTATTAAAGACAGAACTACAGACAGAATCTACAGCATTGGTAACTAAGGCAGGACCCTCTGCAGGAGGAGAACACAGGTTAGTGACCAAGTCTATCTAGCGGAGGATGATAATGAACGTGTGAGTCACTAACCTGGTTTTAAAGTTCAGTCCGTGCCCAGAAGATGAGGGTGGTTCCAGATGGTCGGGTGCCATTTAGATGTGGTGGGAACTGCCCAGAGAGTCCCAGGTGCTGGTGTCTTGGAGGGTGGAGGGTAGGAAGGAGATCAGGACCAAGCAGATGAAGGAAGGCAGGATAATCCAGAGGGCGAAGCCAAAGCTGGTGAGGTCTGACAGAGGTGCCGAAGGGAGATCCTAAAAAGAGTTGGGGACAGTTCCAGGTCTTCAGTTAAAAGACAGGCAGAAATCCAGCAGGTATCCGAAGACAGGTCAGAAAACAGATCAGAACGGGGACAGGCTGGCTCAGAGGGGGTCAGGCTGGGTCAGAGGGGGGCAGGCTGGGTCAGAGGGGGGCAGGCTGGCTCAGAGGGGGAAAGGCTGGCTCACAGGTCCAAAGGCAGAATGGGTCAAGATCATGTAATCAGAACACAGGGACGCTAGAGTACGCTCACCACAGTCTTAAATAATCTGGTGACTGATTGTGACTGATGAAAGGCCTGAAGGCTGGTTAAATAGAGGCTGAAGCAGGTAGATCAGACGAGTGGTAATGAGAACTGGGTGCAGATAGGCAGGTGAATGAAATGAGTAATTAGATCAGTCATCAGCGGCAACATCATGACAGATCTACTGTTTGGTTATCCCTCTGTCCTTCTCTGAGTTTTATTTTCCTGTGCTACTTAGGAGGGTCAAAGGTAATGGCTCTACTCATCACCAAATACATCTACTATGAAAACTTGACTTTTTTCTTCCCGTCATCCATCCATCCTTACTTTAGGGTTTTTTTGTTTCAGTTTCCTGTTTTGCCAATATGGCTCTGGGAATGGATGTCCTAGAGCAAGCTGAAAGCCAAACAGCTTTGCTTTCACAAGCAGACAATTATCTGTTGCCATATGGTTTCGCTTGATACTTATATTGATAATTATTTAGGGAGTAAAATTGAATACAACGGAGGTGAGAAAGAAAGAGGTGAGAAAGAGAGAGGGTTTAAGAACTAAGTGGAGAGAGAGTGACAGAAAAGAGTGCATGAAAAGTGACAGAATATAACACATAATAGCAAAAGTAGACAAAACGGAAGATGCATAGTTACTGCTAGAAGTCCGCTTCCACACCTGAGGTGTGAAGGAAAGAAAACAGGGAAACTAACACCCCAAAAAGAAGAAAACATACAACCAAAGTAAACAAAAAAAAAGCTTCCAGGGCAGCGGGTATCCCATAGATTCCTCTGTGTTTGGAAGGCAAAACCTATGATTGTGACACAATATTATTCAGGTTGGTATATATCTGTAGCTGCAGCTTAGTATTTAGTATTAGTGTGTAACTGTGAACACCTGGAACCAAACTCCATGGTATGTGTACATGAGCATGCTAGTGTATAAAGGATTTACAAAGCTTCCTCAGGAGAAATATCAACAGGAGGTGTGGGTGGCCCCAGACTCACCCTTTAGTGCCTCAGGATCAATAAGGAGGCGACATGAGCCCCAGATATCCAAAGGCACCCCAGATCACTGTGACACAAGGAGGGCAGACATAGAAATGGCTGCACCCACCAGAGAAGGGCAGACAAGAATACACGGAGCCGGACCCCTGAGGGGCCTAACCCCAAAGTGGCCATGTTACTGAGGGACCCGACCACAGAGGCCATAGGGCTGAGGTTGTAAGGGGACGTGCAGTGAGCCCATGGGCTCTGCCGGCGGCCAGTCATGCCAAAGGCAGACATGGATGAGAGCCCAGGTGTCCCAAAGCCAGGGTTACCTGGGCTGTTATCCGGGTCCCCAACCACTAGTGAGGACCCCACAGGGCTAGTAAGCAAGGAGGCCGTGTTCCATCCATGAAACAGCACCCACTGAAGTACCCCACTTAGAGAACCATGAGCGTGCCAGTAGGCACCGGCACCTGTCACTGGCGGAGAGCATGAGAAGGTGGAGGAGGCAGGCCCTTCTCATACTTGGGACCTAGGATGTTCAGTAGGTGGGGAAGGGGGAGGCAAAAACCCAACCTGACAAGTAGAAAGAAACAACTTCACATTCATCCAGTCACATTCACACAATCCCAGCTTTGCACCCATACAGACATACAGAAGCACCTAACGATCTCCGCACACAGGGGCAGACACTAAACATATTCTTACACTCTTCATACGCATACTATCCTCCCTGCTCTGGGGAACAATCCTCTAAGGGGAAACAGGCCCACAGATCCAGGAAGATGCTGAAAAGGTACAAAATAAACAATACCAGAGAGAAAGATTGACATATATTGTAATAATCAAAAATGGACAAATATACATAGTAGTACATGACTGGGCCCTTTGAAGCTACCAATAATTACATACAATCACACACACATTTTTCCCCCTAGCTTGCCACAGCCTGTTCTCTTGGAGGAATCTACTTAATGGTTTTTCTACATCCTGACATAATCATCATCTTTGACAGAGGTTTGCTGTTATTTCAACAAGTTAATAAAAGTTAATCAAAGAAGCAGACGCTGGAAAAACCACATCTGTTCTTTACTGTTACAAACTAAATATTTTACTTCAAGTTTTCTCCAGAATATTTTCTAACTATAAAAGACAGAAAAAAGTCATACTATTTAATCCTTTATAACAGTAAGTGCTTTTAAATCTGATTAAGGGAAAAAATCAGCTAAATTGAAAATCATTTTACTTAGACCTGAGGAATCAGCATTAATTACAGTATATAACAGAATATTAATAAGTATACAGTTGGCTGAAATGATGCAGCTATGTTTATCTATAAAGTAATCAATAAACTGTTGATTACTTTTAGAATATGCTGAGCTATCAGCATTCAGAGGTTATTGGATCAGACTGAAACTAGAGGTGATCCAGATGTGGTTCTGGGTCCAGCAGGTAGAATAGAAAAGATCATGGAGAAAGCTGCGTGTCTGTCAAGGTTAGAGCAACCAGACCAATGGAAAATTGCCTGTACTTTATAGCACAGTCCGTCATTCACCCATAGACCGACGGTGGCCAGCTACATTATAGCCACAGCTGCCCTGGGCTCACTGACTGGCTGCCGTTCACAGGCACCACAGGCACCGCCCTCTGACCACCATCAGTAGGCGATGTGGGTGAAGTTTCTTCCTAAAAAATAAAGGTTGCAGGGTAAACTCATACATCTGACGCCACTTTCGCCCCTGCAAAAGATTTTATTTATAAGTGGAATTTTGCCATTTTTTTTCAATGAGACTCTAAATCAGGCAGTAAATCAACAGGCTCTACATCAATAAAAATAACTGTGATAACCCGGAACTGGCCTTCATTAGCGGGCATCGAAGGTTGGATACCTTAGATCAGGGGTGTCAAACTCATTTTCTCTGAGGGCCACATCAGCGTAATTGCTGTCCTTAAAGGGCCAGATGTAACGTATAAATGTAACTAAATGTAATTGAATGTAATGTAAAATAAATGTAACTACTCCTTAATGTTAAATAACTCATTATTTATTATAACTTATTCAAGTGACAATTACAGTTGCATAGAAAACATATGCTTGCTTATTGCTCTAACACACGTGTCACACAGCCGCTTCCTACCCAGTCCTCCTCATCGGTCACTCCCCCTCCAACCGAATCACTATCATTTTGAAGCATTTCTAAAGCCTGTATCACTGTTAGGTTTCTTCTGAACGCCACTTTTTCCATATTAGCCAAAAGTTCTAGGTAGAATGTTGGTTTCTAGGCAACGGTACCAAACGTCAATCAACCGCGGGAAGAATTTTACAATGCAAATCTAATAGAGAGCCAAAATGATGGTTGCGGGGGATCGAGGTAGAATTAACCATATTTATTTTTTACGTTTTAATTTTATTAAAAAAAACTAAGTGAAAATGAAGGAAATATAGAAACAGGAAAAGTCAGTTAACATGAGCAATATAAATTTAATTTTAAATATAGTTCTTTCCCTTTAAAATCTCAGAACCATCAAAATGACGGCTGTGGGAGTTCTAGCGGGCCACATAAAATGACATGGCGGGCCACATCTGGCCCGCGGGCCTTGAGTTTGACACATGTGCCTTAGATTCTCCTGGGTGTTATGGAAACAGATGTTCTGCTTACCTTATCGGTGTCATGAGTTTCCTAACAACGTTCTTGTCTCCCTCCCTGTGTCTGATTGGCCGTGTCTCAGCAATTAACTTTTTCTGTTTTTAAATTGCTTCCAAGAAGGATTTAGTTAAATCTGAACAAACATTTAAATTGATGCTGCTGCTATTTTTTGTGAGCTAATTTAAAGCAAATGCTGCTAAATGAAATGTAAAATGAATAACTGAAGCATCAATATATTACCAGGTTAGCACCCGTTGGGGTTGGCCTCTAGATCTGCAAAAAAGAAAAAAGAAAAATAGAAAAAAACACACAAAACAGAACAAGAATGCCACAATAACATAGGCTATATGCAGAAATAGTAATAATAATTATAATGATTATAACATCCATGAGAAGACGGCAACATAATGTATATATGGAGATACATTTAGTGGCAACTGCACCCCTTTTAAAGGTTTATTTGGCACCTGAATGCCTCTTCGACCTAAAAGACATAGAATAACTTCATGAGTCCTTCTTATCCTTGTTTGATCTAAAACTCTGTATCAGTAACCGAAGGTCAGCGAGAAATTAGATAAGACAACATTGTGTAAGTTTATAGTTGTGATATAACTAAAGTTTGTTTGTGATTATGTTCTATAAATGTATGATAAACAGAAATCACTGACTAAGCAAAAATATTTAAACTGTGTTCGCAGGTAAAGTCATGATGGGAAAAGCCTTTTAGGTTATTGCAGTAGAATAGATCATGTTTAAAAGGTGGTTTGTAGGTTTTTTACCAGCTTGATGAAAGTGTGAAAAAACTTCTCACTGTTACTGAACTTCAAACAAAACTTAAATGGGATTTTATTCTGGAATTAACAGGTAAGACTTTTCATTTTATCTCTCATTTCCTTTATTCAATCAGATTAAAACCACGCTGAGATCCAGATGTCATTTTCAAGGTGAACCTGGGAAGAAATGAATAAATCAAACATTTTTAAAAGACATTTAGGCCCCTTAATTAATATAAATCTAAAAGAAAAACACGGTTTAATGGCATAGGCACTGATTTTATATCCGTGTTGCTGATTTTTAAGAATAGTTGAACATGATTACAAAGAATTGAGGCCAGTTCAGTTCAGACTGAAGATAATTCCCTGCTGTGGAAGTAGTAACTAAATGCTTGTTTCCCTTTTTATATCCAGAAACATGAAACAAGCAACAGGCAAATGTTAGAGAAGAGACTCACAAGTATTAGACAGTTTCAGGAAAGGATTTAAGTAATATAGAGCTACTGTAGGCCAACCAGAGTTTAATGAATCAAGTCATGAAATGTCGACAGCCTCTAGCAAACCACAAAGCACAGAGACAAACAGAATTTAATGACGGAAGACATTTAACCAAAACATTCTTTTTCACATTTGCTTAGAGATCAAAATGTTATGTTTATTTGGGAATCAATGGTCAAATTAAACATTGTTTAGGAGACACAGCATTATGAAGGGTCAGTCTCATGCAAAAAAATAACAAAACAAACCAATATTTTAGCCTAGCAGCCTTTACTATGCATTCTCACAGAAAGTCAGCATGTTCAAAAGTTTTATAGAACAGTGCAGATAAGTTATTTTCACAGATTAGAAAAACATTTGAGATAAGGGCAGTGATTCACAAACAGCCACAGAACAAAAGGTGTAATAATCCCCACGTTAAAACTTAAACTATAGTTGAATTAAATTGTAATTAAAGAATGTCAAATATGTTTACACATCTTTAAATATTAGAGTTTTTCTTGTCCGTTTTATATTGCTACTCACCATATTTTGGCTAAATAAGGTTGATTTCTTTGTTTGTTCAGCTGCTCCTTCGGTTGAATCCCATCTTTTCCAGAAACATCCCATCATGGATGAAACGGCTGGTGAGTCCAACCACATTCAGACTGACAGAAAGTTAGTGCGTACAAAAAGATCATAAAAACTTGGGTCTTCTTAGATTTCACTGCTCATGTACCCAAATCTAAGAGGTGTTACATTATGGCTACCTGCCAAAAAATCTGCAGGTTGTAATTTTGATGCCAAGCAGCCGTTATTGCCATATAAAGTACCCTGGAATGTCTGCTGTGGTGTCTAATGCCAAGAGTGTATACCACAGTACCTTTAAATATTGGAAGTTGGGAGGCAATGGCTCCATAGATGGACTTATTTGGCCAGCACATGAAATAGATGGAAGTCTGAGGCCAAAGCAGCAACTTAAACTGGTTGCTGTGTTTCTCATACTTTTATTGATCCCTTTTTATCTTTTAGCAGGAGCTCTATGATCCAGAAGAAGGTCAGATTAATCAGGAAACACTGCCTCTATGAAAAGGTGTTAAAGTAGATGATGAAAGTACTATGCACATGGACAGCAGAATGTTACTGATACCATCACACTGCCTCCAAACACAGCCATCCCAGTGAGCTTGAATCATCTGGCCAGATCACCCTCTTCCATTGATCTCTGTTATTTCTTTCAGTAAAGAATTAAAGTTAGCTTAGCTAGAAGGTGTCCTACTCCACCTCTGCTTCTGATTTGCAGAGTCCAATGTCCTTGACACATACACACCTGTAATGCATTTAAACTACCTAACAGAAAATTGTACCTTTCTGTTTTCTCTCCCTCAGTTATTTATGATGTACCTGGCGCGTTCCAAAGAAAAATCAAAGATCTGCAGGTCAACTGTAAGTCATTCTGATGTGCCATGTCTACATTGCCCTGCAGTTTTAAATGCATTGCTGCCCATTCTGCAGAGGATTCATTTGCATGGGAGAGTTGGTTTTTAATCTGCAGTGCTGAATAGTTGAGAGCATGACCCTTACAGGTTGTCAAACCATTAAATAGTTACCGTCATACATTTATTTTCTCTAAAGGATAGTTTAGTAATGAATTATTGTCATGATATGAGGACATCCTTTTCTGGGAGGAAATTTGGAGCACTCCTAGCACATATTTAACAAACCCTCTTTCTTCATGGAATGATATATATATATATCACCATTGAACCCATCAGCCTTTAATCTGTAACGGTATTCTGTAAACGTCCCACCACTGACACTGATAGCCATGTTGGATGTTTCACCCACTTTACATTTAATTTTTAAGACAGAGATTTAGAGTTAACTGCTTATCAAAAACCTGGAAAACCTTTAATGAGGGGCTCCTCTGATGTTTCACCAGACCAGTCTGTGGTGCACCAACATCACATGGCCAGTGTTTGGCGCTGGCCAATTGAGGAAGTTGAAAAATTGGTGTCAGTGATTAGTGTAAACATCTACAGAAAGTCTCTGAAATGTTAACCACTATATCTCAAAGACACAAATGGACATTTCTTTCTTTCTTTGTATTTCAGTGACTCAGCTGAGGTTGGTTCTGATGGGGAACAGTTGGTCTTCCAGAAGTTTGCTTGGAAACTTTCTTCTGGGACAAAGCAGGTTCGACACGGAGGCAGAACCAGAATCATGCCAGAGTTTCAGAGGAAGGTTGATGGGGAAAGACCTGGTCGTCATAAACACCCCGAATCTACTGGTCAACATCTCCCGGTACAAACTTATAGAACACATAGAAGACTTCATGAGGCGTTCTGCCCCTGGCCCTAATTTGTTTCTGCTTGTTCTACAACCTGAACGCTTTGTGGAGGAACAAAAAGACAGGCTCTGCAGAATCCTTGAATATGTCAGTGATCGATCCTTTGACCACTCACTGGTTCTAATAACACCTAAAGATGTTCCTGGAGATAAATACATCAGTCTGACCCCCTTAAACGCTATGGTGAATGAGTGCAGAGGTGAGTTTCTGTGGAAGAGGTCCACTGAACTGTCTGAGCTCCTGGTGTTTTTGGAGAAAACTCTGAGAGAGAATGAAGGACAACATGTCAGCTGTGACAAATTCCAGGAGCCGACATCATCTTATCCCCAGGCTGCTGGTGAGTGTTTTTGGCGTTGCTTGCTAAATTGAGCAAGCCTCATTATAAATGTTTCCTTTTGAGTGCATAGGGAGTTCAGAACCTCAAAGTTTGGCTCAGATTTAAAGTTGATAGCAACACATTTAAGTTTTCCTGGCCAGGGAGCGGCACACTTGCAGTCACCCGCTCCTGTTTTCTACTGTTTTACAGCTGGTTGTCAGGTCCACTATCACTAATACCAGTTCTAATGTTCATTAGCATTAGCAAACCTTTAAACCATCCACATTATAAAGGTGGACAAACAAGATGATTTATTTTGACCGAAGCTAACCTTGGTTTTTGGCTTGAATCTAAAAAATGTAATGCTGATGCAAAAAGCTAATTCTCAGTTCAATCACAGCTAGCCAGACTGCCTTACTCACACTTAAGTTGGTTTAATTAGGCTCAGAGTGAGCAGTCTAAAACTTACACTACTAATTACAGCAGTTTATGCTTCTGCCAAAATTACTCTATAGTGAAAAAAAGCTTTTCTGTGACCATAACAGTCTATATTGCAACTGCAGCAAAGAAGCAAAGATTTAATTTTACCCTTCATTATGTCCCAAATAACCAACTGCTGTGAGCATTTTTTCTTTATTAAAAAAATACTTTTTTTCATGACATCAATTGTTATCAATTTGGCACCTACCCGTTTCGGTTGACATGCCCTGGTCCTGTCTTGGAAATAGGTGTACTGCTGATAAAAAAACTTGAAGTAGTTTAAGTAACCATTATATAATATAGTGTGAATGGGAGTGTGCATGTGATTGGTTTTTTGTGTTGTTTATTTAAGAGCGGGTTTGGTTTTTCATGGCACCACCATTCTCATTCCCAATTGAGTTGAATTAGAGGAACTGTGGATCCAGAGCAGGAGCAGGGGAAAGGGTGGGAGATATTCAGTCTTTTCCATTAGTTAGTATTGGCAATGTGAGATCTTTATGAAACAAGTTAGAACTCCAGTCTCTCTCCCCCGAGCTTTCTGATGATAATAGAGAACATACATCTAAAGAAGGCTAGAAAACAGAAGTTAGGTCGATTAGCAGTCCTTTTGAACAATAGATTGTTTCATCTGGGGTATGTTAATGTGACGTTTGTGTCCAAAACCCAGATATTGAACTCATGACAGTTAGTCCATAATATATAACCAAAGTGTTCTTTTGGTAAGAGTTTACGTTCCACTTTCTGCTGTTGTTGACACTGTATATAGTTTCATCAGATTTCATTTTTGCTAAGTTACAAACACAACAAGCAAATATATTTGTGGCAGTAAATTGTGATTTTAATCATACCTCAGCTCCTGTTACACTTTCAACATTCCACCAGTTTGTCAGGTCCTGTCAAAGGTAACCAAAAACTCATGTTGGTCCCTGTGAGCAAGCAGTTAAGCAGTTATCAGAACCCTCTGCAGTCTGCTTAACACTGTGGAGTTTGAGATAAAGTTGCCATCATAAACCTGCTACAATAAACCTCCTGTTATTTAGACCAATTAGACATCATTGTAAGGAACATGTGCGTTGATCTCTCAAATGCATTTAACACAATTCAGTCTGATTTGCTTGGTCACAAAAAACAGGAGATTCAGGTGGAAACCTTAGCAATGACCTGGACAAAAGCTGTAAAACAGATCATCATTTTTAAGACTCGAGACACTTTGCAGCTCACCAGATCAAACAGTCAAAATTGATTCAAAGTTTTCTATCTAAGGAAAACCAGTTGATTACATTGACTCATTGACTTTGAAGAAAATCCATCACACTAAGCATGTACTTGTACTGACAGTGGAGAGGAAAAGAGAGCACATCCAGCCAATCACAGTCAGAGAAAAAGGCCTACACTGAAAAACAGGCCGATCTCTAACATCTATTAATAAAGATGTTGATGGCAGCAGCACGAAAGCTGATATTTCTCCCTCAGGATGGAGTCACAGCCAAACAGGAACAGACCAGATGAAGCTACTAATGAGAAAAAAGCAGAAGAGCAAAACATTAGAGGTTGAACTAACAGATTCTGCGGAGAGTGGGAGAATATAGAGACAGAATGAATGAAGCAGAATGATGAAAGGGGTCCCTATGTCCTCCAGCAGTCTAAGCCTATAGCAGCATAGCTATAGAGATAGCTCAGGATAACCTAGAAGCTTATCTAGCCCAATATACAAGCTTTATCCAAAAAGGAAAGTTTTAAGCCTAGCCTTAAAAGTAGACAGGGGAGTCTGCCTCAGGGACTAAAACTGGTAGTTGGTTCCCACTGGAGAGCACTAAGATAACTAAAAGATCTGCCTCCCATTCTACTTTTTTAGAAATTCTAGGAACCACTGGTAAACCTGCAGATTGAGAGTGAATTGCTCTGTTAGGAACATAGCGAACAATCAGATTATATGCAGGGTGAGAAGCATGGGTTTAAGGCTTTTATATGTGAGAAGGAGGATTTTAAATTCTATTCTGGATTTAAT
>JAGKQL010000040.1:5939094-5964505 GCA_018398635.1 Cyprinodon brontotheroides
CCTCTTTGTTTTTCAGTGTACACCTGTTTCACTGACTGTGACCTAACTGTATGTGTTCTGCTAATCCACGCGAGCATGGGAGGGCTGGCTCAGGATAAGTAGTTCTGATGTTTTAAAACAATGGCTAATCAGGAAATTGCTATTATACCAAACTGAATGATTATTGTTCTCTACTTCAAAAAACACTTTAGATTTTAAAAAGGACAAATGTTCTATTTATATATATATATATATATATATATATATACTGCATATATAATTTAAAAAGTCAATGTATAACATGGATGCATAAAAACCTAATTTCGTTTCAATGTTAAATGTTGCGTAAAGTAAGGGATTAAAATTAAAAATGTCTCTAGACCTTTATTGGTTGTTTGATTTTCTTTATTCAGACCCTGCTGATTTTTTATTGGTTACCCCTGCTCTACCGTGTAACATTTTCTCAAAACCTTACTTTATAATACCTTTTTACATGTACATAGGTTATGCAAGACGAAGTGATCTGAAAATAAAGTAAATGTGTATAGCTCTTTCTAGTCATACTAATCAAGCACTTTGAATTGAATTACATTCACCCAATTGGACTCTCTAACACACCCATAAACAGATTACTTGGCATCTTGGATTTATGAGGATTAGAGATGCCTGGGAGCACGTCAACATTTACATCTGTCTATCAGAAATTCTGCTCACAGGAGTCTAAAGTTAATGATCTAAATGTTAGCTGGAGCAAAAGCCACCAACGTAATGTAGATAAACGAATCACCACCTATTTTTTTCTTCAGTTTTAAGTATCTTGAATCAGAATTTCTATGAAAAAGTCTGAGAAAAATTTGTTTAAAAATTCGGGTCTGAGTTGGACACCCGCCTCAAATTTCGGGACAAACCAAGTTGTCTACTTTTGTCTATTTTTCTATGGTCTGACTTGCAGCAATAAGCTGAACATTGGATTTATGGTCCAGAAATTAATGAAAACATCTGCATATCAGTGCTTTAATTAATAAAATCAGAGAAATTAAGAAACATATACTGCATTGGAAAATTAAAATAATACAAATCTGAGTTTTAAAAAACAGTTTTTTTTTTAAATAGAGCAAAGCTCTTACCAGTTTAGAGATATAGTAATGTGTATTTTAACATAGAAAAGCTAATAAAACTAAATGTCATTGTATTTTTCTTAAATTTTAAAATGTGATAATTTAATTTTACCTACCTTACATGTGAATTAGTTGCTGTATTGTTTTTTCTGCCTGTTTATGAGCGATTCTTTCCCGACTGAAATGAAATCTTCCTCCGTCTGTCAGCAGGTCGGGAAGGACTCTGAGCTGAGTTAATGTTCAACAGGTTACCTCCAAGACAGTAATCCTTTCAGATGTTTGTTGTATCTTTCTATTGAAAACCTTTGTGCACATCTAACCACTGAAGTTTATTTATGAGAAGCATTAAAACCACAAGCTGTTCTGAAGAGAAAAAAAGGGACAAAAAAGCTGCCGCCCGTTATGTTATTAATTTAATGCTTCATCTGCAAACTTTCTATAACTGACTGGAAAACTTTTTTATGTTGTTTTTTTATTTTGGATTTCTTCTTAGGATGTTCAGTAGTTCACTAAAATAGAATCATGCGATTTCCTACAAAATAAAATTTATTTTTAGACCTCTATTTTTTCATTGATCCTAGTTTTGACGTGTGAAAATTAATCTGCAAGAACAAAATATAACCCATCCATCATAAATCACTTGATTAGTTTATCTAGGTCTAAAGCTTTATAGAAACATGTAGGTTCAATAATTATAATTGAGATGAAGACGTTTTTATAACTTATATAAATCAGACCCATTAATGGAAAATAAATACCTTAGTCCACACGTGCTTGGTTTTGTTGGGGTTTTTTTTGTTTGTTTTTTTATTGTATACAGTTAATTCCCCTGTTGCATTAAAACAGGTTAATATGTTTTGGATGTTTCTGAGATTTGATCATTATTGGGTTGTGAATCATTGTTCAGGATTTACAGTAATTTGTTTCTTACCTTATTTATATTTCTTTGTTAGTTTTTTTTTTATGTTTCATTTCAAAAGCGTTTGCTCCTCTCAATGCTGTTGTGTTTTAGATCAGCCCCTCACTATCAATTACTCTCTTCCCTCCATCTCTCAGCTCTTTTATGTCCTCCAGGTGCTCTGCATCCATATGGTTACTCACCTTGTTTCAGTGTCACTTCCTACACTTCTATTGTATTTAAACTTCTTAATTTCAATTAGTCAGAGCTGATTTTTACCCATTTCTACCTGTGCTTTCATATATCCTGTTCCCCTTCTGACAAAGTATGGAGGACATTATTAAAGCTTTTTATGTCACTTTTATATATCTGCTTTACATACATTTGGCCCCAACAAAACACTAAAAATTAACCAGAGAAATAAAAATAGAGTTTAAACCACAGGTTGTGCCATGCGAGACTCAGAAAAGGATCACAACAGCATAATAAATGACAGGATGGTAAAAATCTGTTTTTAATTTGTAATTAAGGGGCAACTCTCTTGAAAAATCACATTTTTTGCTAATAGACTACATACGAAGAGGCCTTAAAGAGCTGTTTAAATGTACTAGGTATTATTCAATACTTTCTGAAATTACTGCACCTTTGTTTCAGTCCTGATTTTGTGTCTAGAATTGACTGTTTGACATCCCTCTTAACCTCTACTTTTACTGCAATATCACAGAAAGCTGGTATTATTAGTTCAGCCGCTGTGGGATATCAAACCCCTTCTCCCATGCCGTAAAAGCAAGTTGAACTGAGGTTAGTTAAACACCACAGATTTTACAGTTTAGTCAATCTACATACAGTAGAGTAAATTGGTAAAATACTTATATCTTGATCACCTGGAGGCACATTCAGGATGTATATGTGGATTAATCTTGATCCGTCCTTCTCTGCTTGTACTGAAAATATTTCTGGCAAAGATCCCTCCAAAGAAAAGTCTGTCTCTAACTATTTTGTTTAGACTTATTCCAAATGGGAGGATACCAAGCTGCTCTCCATAAATCAGTTTTTTGTACTGACATCAAATAGCCAACAACATTCGATCGGCAAGGTTATTCAGTGACTGAAACAGTTAAACACAGTGCTGCTTCACACTGTGCTAAAGTATATGACGATTTCCAGTCATTCTACTCAAGTAGTGAATCTGAACAGCGATACTGGATGGTATAATCTGAGTCTGGTGAGCTATTTTTTGGTTGGAAAGAAAACATGCAGCCACATGACCCTTTCTGGAATTAACTTTGACATCCCTGGCCTACAGCATAAAACTATTCTAAAACAAATGAGAACGCTATCAGGTTTTTTTTTTTTTTTTTTGTATAACAATGTTGTGAATTTAAAAAGCTGAGACAAAAGCATTTCTTGCAAGAATAATGTTCAAATTTATTTAACGTCCTTTGGATGGAGGGAGATAGAGCTCTCTCTGACTTTGGCATTTTAGTACATACAGAGCAGCAAAGCTCACAAACACCTACCTCTCAAGAGAACAAACCCACCCCCTGCATAAAGATATTTCTCACACTAGAATGATTTGGTTATTCCCAAGAACAAACACGTCAATTCATCAAGGACATAAATCTTAACAGGATAAACCCTCAGAGAAGGTCTCCCGGTCCACAGCATAAAGGAGGCTGTGTGAACTCATTATTATCTCTCATGACCTTCCAATCACTCCCTTTGTCCAGAGTAGGGAGGCATCTGCTTTCTGTCTCCCCTATCTTAAACATTACAGCATAATGGCTGGTACAAGATTTCTCTGAATTCTCCTATTCAGATCAGGACACTTAAAACATTTTATCTCAAAAATAGGCCAAGGAAAAATATGATCCCACAATGTTTTGTCTGTTATAAAAAAAATCCCACATTGTCACGTCTCTGTGTGCAGCAGACAGAGATTACGCGATGAATGCAAAATGGATGTTACAGAAGGGAAACGGAGATATATGCGCACAATTGAAAAAATGTCGGGCTGCAAGCGGGTCGGGCTCTCTGAAGCTGTCAATCATAACCAGACGGGCGGACGCAGACGCAATTCTTCAGGGCTAATTCCGGTTTGGGCTGACTTTAAAGAGCCCGTTTCATGCTCCTATACACTATGCTAGCAGCCACGCCACCAGCTGCAATGAATTTTGCCATGAATACCGCCCGAATCTGTCGATTCATCTTGTAGTGGTAGTAAATGCAGCAATAGTCCCATCCAATTAGAGTGAATTTGGTATTGATGGCGTGAAAAATAATACTTGGTAACTCCATTGAAATGATTCAAAACTAAAGAGTAACGAGACAATTTTTTAAAATGTAAGGAGTAGAAAGTACAGATATTTGTGTAAAAATGTAGGGAGTAGAAGTAAAAAGTCGCCATAAAAATAAGCAGTAAAGTAAAGTAAAAATATCAGAAAAATCTACTTGAGTACAGTAACGAAGTATTTGTACTTCGTTACTTCCCATCTCTGGCAGCAGATCATTATTTTGATTAAGTCTAGCTGCCATAAACAAAACTACTATTCTTCAATAATCAGGAATTCTTGAATAAATAAAACCACGCTTGGCCATTTTGAAAGTGGTACGTCTACTGTTTTATTTTGGCATTTCCACTTATGTTGATCACTGCCCCTCTGTAGTTTTTGCAAGTACTGAGCTTAGATCCACATGAACTAAAAAACATTGTGCACATTTTTTTTTTATATGGGCTGGTACATGGTGCATACAGACAAAAGCAGCAAGACAACGCACAAGTATATTTGGGCCTTGACTGTCCACCCAGTCCTAGAAGCCAAGATCAGCATCTACATCTAGACTTGGTAACTTCATTGCCCTAATCAGATATTGTAATGCTCATCACTAAGCTGATGAAGGTTCTCAGTCATCCAGGTCATAGTCATTCCGTAAAAATTCAAAAAAGCTCATCACTAAGGTTTGGCAATGTAGGTAAAAATAATGGATGAAAAACAAATGTTAATGTTTTCTTTTATTGTAATCTTATCTGTTTTCAATTCTAAATAGCTGACTTGTTGACAGACTACTGCTAACATCCTTTCATCTGATCCCCACATACAAAACTGCCCTTAAAAGCACGAAATCCCAAGTTAAAACAGTTCTTATCTGGTCTGATGACAGCATTGAAACATTGATAGGCTGTTCATCTACAGTTTGGAAAATATTCTATGGGGAGCAAAATTTGGACACTGGCACAGATTCAATCATAGATTATATTAAATTCTGTGTTGACATTGTGATACCAACAAAAAAACAAAAAAAAACAAGATTTACCCCAATAACAAGCCTTATATCACAAGGGAAGTAAAAGACTACATTAACCGGAATTTTTTTAAGCTTTTAAGAACAATGATCGCCTACAAATAAAATCTATACAAAAGGAGCTAAATCAGAAGTTAAAAAAAAGAACATGTGGCACAGACTTTTAAAAGAGGTTTTTTCAAAAAATTCTTTTTGTGAATCTAATGTAAC
The DNA here is from genome assembly GCA_018398635.1 of Cyprinodon brontotheroides. Taxonomy (NCBI): domain Eukaryota; kingdom Metazoa; phylum Chordata; class Actinopteri; order Cyprinodontiformes; family Cyprinodontidae; genus Cyprinodon; species Cyprinodon brontotheroides. The sequence goes on from JAGKQL010000040.1 coordinate 5,944,603, forward strand.
ATGCTTCCTTATGTATTTATTTATTATTGTCTTATAATGGAATTTTTCAAAGCAAAGCACTGTTTTTATGTGTGAATGCTGTGTCTCACGTAGTTTCGACTATGTAGCAGCCAGAGCCTGTACCCAAATCAAATTTCCTTTGGGACAATAAAGTTAATCTTATCTTATCCTAAGTTGTAAAGAATACACATAATCTGGAAAATATAATAAAGATGTTTTATTTGGACAGATCTCCACTGACATTTTGATATTCTATGTGTATGGATGCTTCTGGAAAATGTTTAATATGAAGCGATGACATGACTTCCATGATATATGTAAAGTTATCTACTGAATGGAGAGTTTTTCTTCGTTAGCTTAACAGCTGTCATTTGGCCTGCTACTATTCAGTTTCTTACAAGTTTTTTTTTTACCTTGAACTTTGCACATATCTTATTTCTCTCCTCCCCCTTGTAAAAATATCCCTCTTTGGACTGGTAATTATAAAATGGATTATATTTAACCAGATGAATACATGCAGTTGTGCTTGAAAGCTTAGACACTCTAACATTAAAGAAAAGGCAAAATTCATATTAGTAATTCAAATGACAAGAAAGTGAAATAAGATAATGAATAAAAAAAAAATATTTAACAAATACTTTTGTGAAATTGAATATTGGTTATGGATTGTGGCTTTGAAAATAACAAAAACAACAAACAAAGCAGTCAAAGGCACATTACAGCACCTTGCTCAAAGAAGTTGGTGAAGATTTCACCAACAGGTGCAAAATTCTGACCCAACATTTCATAAAAAACACAGGATTGTGATTTTATCAAATGTAGCCCCAAAAATTGGCTAAAAACACCTTTGTTTACAGACAGTAAGTTACTGTCAGCTGGAAGTGGGGTTTAACTTCTGCAGTATCTAGAGAAATAATCAGAACTAATCTATTATTGGGGGTTTACTTAAAACTTTATGTTTATTGAATCTGAACGTTTTCAGTTTCACAAAAAGAGTTTCCTAAACCTCTTTTTCTGTCACCTTAGTAACATTCTCCCCAGAGCTAACTGGTCAGCAGCAGGTTTCCCCCATAACCTCAGAGTCTCCTCTGTCTCCACACTCCTTAAAACCAATCAAGTTATTTTATTTTCCCATTTAGTCAGCAGAGTTCTGTCATACTTTTGTAAATAAAAAGGAATCATTCACTATGACCGTTAGACACATTAGGTGTTAAAAATAAAAACATAGCATGTCCTGTAGATGAGAATCTTAATCAAAGAATAAGCGGCATTAATCACAGAGAATGAAATATTTATAGGAAGAGCGTTCTCAGAACGCATAAAGATGTCCTTTTATAATCAGTTATCTTTATGAGCTCAACCGTTTCCCCTCACATTCCACCAAATACATCCCAAACATCATCTGTCCTTCCATTTGCAGCATTGACTTCTTTAACAGGTATTTCTTAATAAATAATATTGTTAAGAACACATGTGATGAGAACATTATAAAAAAAAAAAGAACTGCACAGTTAGACAGCCACTTTACTTTGTAATTGAAGGCAGAAATAAAATGAGGTGGAATCAGTGGTGAAGTTTTCTCCAGGGGGGGTTATAACTTAAAAATAGATGTATATCAAAAACCAATCAAACGTATACTAATGTGGCAAACCAGTATATTTACACGAATGCCAACAACAAAAACAACATAATGAAATTTTCTGAAAAGTGTTTAAATCAGTCATATTTGTCTTAATCCATGCTGGATGAGACCCAGGATGTTCCTGTCTTTTGTATTGAAGAGGAGCTACAGTTCTGCGCATGTACAACTTTTGACAAGAGTCTATGGGCATCTGGAAACAAAGTCCAGTGGTTTGTTTTTAACATTTTTTGGAATACAAATGAAGACCCATAACAATAGGAATATAGAGATCTGAAATTAATTTCTAAAAAAAATCCAGATTATTTATGTGTGAAGATTGTCATTTTTGAAGACAGACTAAATCGGGAAATGAAACAGCATGACTGGCTATAAAGAGAGTGGAGACAGAGGACACAGAGTTTACATAACAAAACCTATTCCCGACCAGATTGGCTCTGGGGGGGATGTTACTACGGTGACTGAAACTGACTGAAGTAAACTGTCTTCTTGAAATGGAAAACTCAGAGTTTTCCTGATTTAAGTTTTAGAAAACGTAAGAGTTTTCAGTAAACCAGCTTCGTGAAATGAACCCTATATCTACAACCCAAACAAATAGATCAGGTAGTGCAGCTGTTCCAGGATGGCACATCAATGCAAGCTGTGGCAAGAAAGTTTGCTGCGTCTGTCAGCATAGTGCTCAGAGTCCCACCAGGAGACAAGGAAAAGGCCATAGCAGGGCAAAAACACAGCAGCAGGAACGCCTCCAGCAGCCCAAAAATGTGTATTTTTCTGCACAAATTTTATTTTGCCTTTTAGACACTGTCATTTACAACATTTTTACAACACACATCTATATGGGGCATTGTCTGGGGGTTGGGCATTAAGGACACCTGGGGGTGCGGCTTATTGTGTGGGCCTCACCTCTGATGGCTCCCTCCAGCCCCTCTCGCATTTAGACATTGAGGGTTCTGGGTGGTTGATTGACAGGGATGCGCTGGCACCAGCTACCTTCCAGATGGGGGGTGGACCCCCTTAGTACTCTCAGTTGTAATTACATTAGAGAAAATCACTCAAAAACACAACATTTGAGCGGGCGGAGGGAGGATCAGGGTCTTTCTCACACCCCTGATCTCTGGTTGCCGCCTGGAGTCTGGGGCCTGGAAGAAGAGCGGGCCACCTGGTCCAGGCTCCTGGCAGGGGGGTTGTTGCAGAGCCTGGATGGAGCTGGCTGGGGGCTGACATTCTGCTCTACCCAAAAAGGGGTGGCTAGGGAAAGGAGGGGGAGAAAGGGGTCCTGTATTTAGGGGTGGTGTGGTCCGGGTGAGGGATGGGGGGCCGGGTTGGAAGCAGGAACTAGATGGGTTAGTGACACCACCCCCCCATCCAGATTTCAGGGTTGACCTACTTACAATGTATGATTTTTGTAAATTCAAAGTTATGTGTGTGTGTGTGTTTGTGTTTGTGAAGGCGGGGCTTACAATGTAAATTATCTTGAGTGTCTTCACAACAACAGTCCACATTCTGACATTGTACAGCATTTTTGTCTTGTTCTTCATGCGTGCTCCAAAACAATAACACTGTTTTCATTGTTTTCATGCATTATGCTGGTAAACTTTTGTTTTGCCCAAACTTTAGGGTTTAAGAAAAAAACGTAGCTGATAGGTGGCCATGCTGCCTTGATGCTACCTATAAATCGGTGAAGAATAAAATCCTAATAATATCCAAAGCAGCGTAACGATAGTTTGTCACAAGAGTTAAGATTTTTTTTTTGTAAGCTTTCAGTCTTCTTGAGAGTAAACATCCAAGCAAATTCTCCAAAAAGATCAGAGTGTACAATGCTCAGAGAGAACAGAAACAATGTATGTCCCTTAAGAGTATTTGTTTGACGCAGCAGCTACAAGGACATGACAGGTAATTCCTACAAATTCATAAACTTTAATTATTTTCTAAAATAAAACTAATTATGCATCTTTTTCACTGCAATCAATACAGCGTATCATTTACTTCCCAAGACATAAGATCAACACATTTTCACAATGATATTCTATGTTACACAACTGTCAACTGAATAATAAACCATTTAGAAATTTTAAGGGGAAACTATCGTAAAGATTCTTTATTGTGTTATCTAAAGCTAATGTTTTAGCACCATCATCTGGACATAATGGTAGGAAGATTAAGGTCTCGTACCTGTAGATTATAAGAAAGCCTTTTATCACTAGATCATAAATAAGCTGAGCCCTTTTACTCTAAAGCTAATCTAAATTAGGTTCATTTTAAAGTTCAACTGAACACATAAAAGAACAGGCTGCAGCAGTCATAAATTTTAGCTCATGGTTATTAGGAAAACACTTACAGATCCAACCAGACAAGAGCAATTTAAAACTTAGGTCTTAGAGGCAAACATTAACTTATGTTGGGGGGAATGGGTGAAGTGTGGCCATTGGTTCTGGAGCAGGCAATCATTCTGTTGTTCCCAGTGTCTCCTCTTGGAGAAGACAAATGCCGCTATATGATGGAGAATAAATAGCCCCTTTCCACTAAAAAGCCCCTGCTTTGTTTAACCTAAACCTGAACATGGTTTTTAAAGGATCGGCATGCCTGATTGGTAGACAGCTATCAGTTTTGCTTATAAAAGGCTAGGAAATCTGAAGAGCGAAATAAAACTTGCTTCGACAGGTGAGTAAAACCATCATGCCTGGAGTTTGGAGACATGGTTCTAGTCTGCAAAGTGAGAGCATGACATCTACGTAGTTGTTAATCATGCCGGTGACGGATGGATGGAGGCCAAGAGGATGACATGTTTTAAGTGGGATTTGCTTCATGTGCCATCTGTAAAGTTCAAGTTGGAGGGTTTTTGTCCACGTCAAATCTCTAGTGGCATCATTGAAGCTGACTCTTCATCTCCTCCTGCAACGGAGTTGTCAGTTTAGAGCCATTGATCCTGAAGATCTTGTTCTGTCCTCACCACCAACAATCCACCTCCCTCTTGTGCCGTGTTCAAAGCTCCATCACCCCTTTGTGAAAAAACCTGAACTAGAAAGTCTGATACAAATTAATCCCCCTGAGACCCAACTTCTAGGAGAGGAACCAAAGCCTTGTGGCCGAGCAGAGACATTTGACACCTTTGACACAACAGTATCAGGTTTCTATCCTTCTGAAAAGCCAGTCAAATAATTTCTTATTTTTATTATTGAATTACAGGTGAGTCTGCAAGTGAGCAGGAAGTGCTAGAGATAGCCGAATACAACTGGGAGTTGAAAAATGTTCTTAAACACTGACAACAAAGTCTATGAGTTACCCTCATTGGAGCAGATTAAACCAGAAAATTACTCATAATTTTGTTTATAGTAAGTAAGTAGTTATAATGTTTTTGTGAGATTTGTTGATTTCTGTGTCAACTGTAAGGAGTTTTTTAATGCTGTTGTTCAAATCAATGACATTTAGCTTTCCTGGATCTGAGTTCAGGGATAAACCATGGGAGAAGGAAATTTGATACATTTTTTCTGTTAGGTTAATTGGGTTCTCTAAATCCTCCTTAGGTGTGTGAGTGTGTGTGTGAGATCAATGGTTGTTTTGTCCTGTTTGTCTCTGTGTTTGCCCTACCATGGATCTGGCGACCTGTCCAGGTGTACCCCGCCTCTACCCACTGACAGCTGGAAATAGAAGCACCAGCACTCTCCCTGTTTTGGGCCCCATTTGGCCACAAGTATGGCAGATAAATACATGATATATGGATTGGATGGATTATTTCGCTGTAATATACCGTAGTTTATGTCACACATCGCCCTACTAGCTGCGTTAGAACAAATAGACTTAAGCCGGATTCGAAAGCACTAATCATTGTCAGTTAATTCTGCACATACATACATGGAATAAATTCACCACAAATTTCTTTTTCAAAATATGAGTTTATTAACAAAAAATCATTCAGCTTCATGTAAAAACATATACTTCTGAAGTTTATAACTCTTCAACCAAGACAAAGTGAAACTCCCAACTAAATCCAAAACTACTATGTAATAAAGAGGTGAAGGGAAATATGGCATGAAAACCATATTACAGTTTAAGACGGATCTTGAGTTTGAAAACCAAATTTTATCTGGAAGAATTTGGGATATGATGAAATTAGCTTTTCACTAATTTAGAGCAACTGGAATGTTTTCAAACCAATTCACAGTGCAAATACATGAGGTGAATAAAACATTATTTGGCCAAATAATTTTATTAAATTATTGTCTTGATCAAGAACCAATAACCTTTAGTCAAATGATTCTTTACCCTCTTTGAAATAACTAGCAGCAGTTAATAGACATCGTGGATTCCACTAAATGACTCTTTGGTCATACTTGGAGTAATTGAAATGTAATGAGCATATGAGGAACACATGAACACTAATGTTCTATCAGTGTTTAACCCTTAGTAAAATAAAGCTTGTCCAAGCTTCAGCAACAGCTCAATACATGTTTCTGTATAGCATAGCGTAGCATGCAGTCCATTATGTTAACTTTGTCTTTACTCATCAGTAAACTCATGAAATGATCAACATCATCAAAAGACATATTGTTTGTTCTGTCCCTAATCATGCCAGACCTGCAAACCTTTTGGTCCATTTCCATTTGGAAGGCTTGAGTTTCTTCCAGCTGCAGCTCAGTAGTCAAGGAAAGCTCTGTCTCAGGGGATCACATCAGGGGTCCTCTTTGTCTCAGTGGCTGACATCAAGGCAGCTTTCTCCTACAGTCTATCTCTATAAGTTCTGAAACTCAAGAGAAATGTGTTGCAAAAGGTCTGTTTTACAGCAGCCTGGCTTGAAAAGTTTTTGACTTAACTTTGATGACTCTGGAGATCTGGGTCCTGGATCTCCATCTTGCCGGAGATCCCATCGAAGCAGACCCCAGCTTCATGGGCAAGAGAGAAGTAAAAAGAGAGAGAATCCTGTGACCTCTGTGGTTTTGTCATGTCCTCACAGAAAGGGGGCTGGGAAATCACACCTCTGTGGGCTGCCATGTGCCTTGCCTGTGGAGGCCTTGGCTGAAAAGGGAGGGTTGGAGAGATCTTATAGCTGGTTATTCACCAAAGCTGCGGCTACTTCTCTGGTCATCATGTCAAGATGAAATATGGACACTGGTTCCCAATGTCCAAAAACCATGATCATGGCATATGGCACAACACACATTTAAATATGCGTGAATTTATTAAACACAATAGTTGACATTTACAATCAAACTATTCCATTCCAACATTCTCTTCACCTAATTAAAATACTTATAAAATACTAAAAAGAATAATGTAATGACCAAGAATACAAATATTAAAAAGGTCAACATTTCAACCACTGAAAAATTATTAAAACTAATCTTGATTCTGGGCAAATTGTTAAAAATTTCTGTGTAAACACAGTTTTGAGGGACTTCAATCATTTAAATGGAGCATCTAGGCACAAGCATCTAATTCAGTTCTGAAATAAAGTTGTATAAATAATTTTTGAAAAACTAGGAAACCAGAGCACATCCACATGCTCCTGGTCAGTCTGGAATTTGCAGCCAGGAGGTGGTAAACGAAAAACTAAGCTGCACTAAGTTCTAGATTACAACTCTGTACAGATGAATGCATTTCTCCAAGCAGAGCTCTGCTGGTGGGTGGCTATGAGATGAAAGGAAGGATCAGGCTGTTAGGGTTAGGCTGCATTTGTCATAGGTTAAAACAGAAGCCCTTACTTCATATTAACCAAAGAAAGAGGATGGGATGGAAGAGAAAAGTTGGTGATAGAGGACGACCATCACTATTTTATTAGAGGCCGAATCCAAATACCAGGAAAGACGCTTAAGCCATGGTGAACGGAAACCTTAGGAGGTAGAGTCCAAATATTGCTGGCAGAAAGGAAGGAGCTAAGAATAGGAAGCAAGGGGCTTCCAATAACTAATGCATATAGCATAGAGACCCCCTGACATTAATAGCTGTTTCTAGGAGCAATAACAATTCCCAAGTTCTTTCTCTAAAGGGACCTGAAACTGATAAACTCTCAGGCAATCAAACACCTGTTCTTGTATTTTTCTTTCATCTTTTTTAACTCTTGTTCCTGTCTGTTTTTTAAGTCTTCGATTTCTTTGAGCTGTTTCTCTTTTTGTTCCAGTTCTTCTTTCAGTTGTATTTCTTTGTAAATTTGGAGGTTGTCCAGCAGTTTATACTCCTTTTCCAGCTTCTCTTCTGTCACCTGGATCTCTCTCTCATGTTTCCGCTCCAGGCTTCGTATTTCCTCTCTGTGTTCTTCCAACAGACCTGCAAAGTTTGTGCTGTATTTCTCTCTGAACTCATTGTAGCCTTCAGCTTTCGCTCTAGCATCCTCTTCAAACTTCTTTTTGATTTTCTCAGCTTTCTTTTCATATTTTTCCTCTACCTCTCTCATTTCGTTTTCTTTTGTTTTAAATTTTTGTTCAAACATTTTCTTGGTCTGATCATATTCCATTTGCAGCTGTCTGATTTTGAATTCAGCAGTTTTGCACTTGTTTCAGTTCTTTCCTACGTCGTTCCCAGTATACCTTTTTGGTCTTTCTCTCTGTTCTCTTGTTCTTTTCTTAAACTTTCTTTGAGTTGTTCCAGTAAACTCTTCTTCTCCAGATCTGTTGTGGAATTTATTTTTTCCTCTAACTCCTTCAGCTTCTCTTCACACTCCAGCCGCTCCATCTCCTCCTCTTGTATCTTGTTCCTATCTTCTTCTTCCCTTATTTCCTTCTCTCTCCTAATCTTTTCCCTCTCACTGTTGATTTTAAACTTCATCTGTTCCAGTTGTTTTAATTTATCATCTCTCTCTTTTACTAATTCTGCTTTTATTTCCTGCATTCTTTCTTGCATGTTGTTTACTTCTTTGTCCCGTTCCTCCTTGAGTTTTTGCAGCTCTCTTTGCATCTCCCCCTCCTTATCTTTCAGAATTTTCTCCATCTCTTTCTGGATTGCTTCCTCTGCTTCCCTCAGCATCTCATTAGTGAAACAACCACTGCCATTTAACTTCACCATCTTCTCTATCTTTTCTATCAGCTCAGAAACCTGCTGTTTGTTTTCTTTGTCATAGTTATTAAGCACATGGTATCTTCCTCCACAATCCTCAATTAGATTCTTAATGAAATCCTCCCCTTTCTCAATGTACTCTTCTACTGATATTGAATGATGATCTAATGAGTCTCCTTTAGTAAAGAGGATGATGGTGAACTTCTCAGAAGTCTTTCCAAAGACCCTTGTAACCAATCTTAATGTGTCCTTCTCCTCTGCAGTAAACCTGCCGATCGATAACACCAGAAGGAAGACATGTGGTCCTGGAGCCAGAAGACTGATGCACTTGGTCATCTCCTCATTGACTTCCTCATTAGACAGGCTGGTGTCAAACAGTCCAGGCGTATCGACCACAGTGATTGTGCGACCAGCCACTTCACTCTGAGCTTTCTGGCAGCGTTTGGTGACGGACTTTTGAAGAGCTTCTGCTTTGAATTCCTCTCTTCCCAGAATGGTGTTTCCTGAGGAGCTTTTCCCACAGCCAGTCTTCCCTATCAGGACAATCCTGAGACTGTCGGGGATTGGCTGCAAATCAACACCTAAAGGGAAAAACAAAGAGCTTCATTTTTTCGCCATGAGGAAAAAAACATTACAATAAAAGTTCTAAAGTCAGGGGAATGTAAGCATTGAGAGTAATATATTAAGTATCTAAGTTTGATAATAAAGTTTATGAATCAAAATTATATATATAAAAAGATTAGTTTATTAACTAGGAAGTAAAAGTTTTGATGCCAGCAATAGATAAATAAAATGAACCTTATTTTCATTCAAAGGATTGAATATTTTCAAGATTGCTACAGTATTTATATTTACCTGAAGTGTAGAAAACATAAAACCAAAAGCCCTGTTTTAAAATTAAATTGATAAACATTAGTATGAGACAATCTGTGTTTGTTGGGATCTGGAGCTGTACCACCTTCCTCCAGCAGAGTGCGCCGTGGGTACTCCAGAGCTGGAACCTTCCAGCACACCTGAGGCGCATCATCTCATCAGAGACCTGCCTATATAACCTGCTTCCAGACCTTGCTTCGACGCCGCAGTGTTGACCTAGTTTGGTTAGCGACCTGAGCCTTGAACTTGAGACTCTTAGCTATCTCATTGATGAGATCTGATTCTAATTCTTCCTTGTTTTTTGCCTCAGGAGGAAACCTGTCTCTACCTGAGGCTCTGGATGAGCTTAACCTGCCGTGATTGCCCTCGTGAGCCAAACCAGAAGATTCCTCTGTGGATTCCCCAGCAGCTCTTGGCTAAGAGCTGGAAACTCAGATCAAGGTCTGCCCTCAAAGTCAGAAGCAAGACGCTGAAGCAACTTTCTTGGACTCTGCTGAACTAACAGTCTCTGGACCCATCAGTGCCCTCTCTCTCAAAGAGAAAAACCGGACTCCTTCAAGGTATTCATCTGAATATTCAAAGACTCATAACTCATCAGTTCGTTTGCTAATCAAACTATCATCCCTGCAGTCTCCAGTGCACCAGCCCCTGACCAGTTCAGTGCCTGTTCATTATCCTTGTGTTTGTTCTTCAATAAACTCTGTTAAACTTTTATCCAGCCTCCGTGTATGTTCTGCATTTTGGGCTAGCTCTGAGAACCCATCATGACAGTGTTGGGCTGAGCCATGAATACAGAATAAGGACTGAACTACACAAATTGAATAAAAGAGCATGGATGAGTGAAAGACTGCATCATTGTAGAAAACCCTTAATCTACAGCTTCTTTTGCACTAAAATTAGTGCATCACCACAGGTTTGTCAAACATGGCAAGACCCAATTGGTATTTTGGCTCCCTTCCCATTGGCAAAAAAGCTGGGTCAGACCCGCGCTGACAAGTTAAGTGGCCTCTGTCCTCCCACTGCTGTGTGTCTGGTGATGCCATCAAAATGGGTTAGCGTTGATGATGTCACCAGCGTGACAGAAATCAGGAAAGTAAACAATGGATAGTAAGGAAGCCAGGGTGTAGTAAGTGTTCTTTGTTGTTTGGCTCTTTTATCCATCCAAATCAATTTCACCAGTGCTGCGCCATGTTTTTCCAATCCAATCCACAGGGCCGTCACTAGGTTTGAGAGACATGGGTGGCTTAGCCCCTAGGTAAGATATTGCGCGCGCATGGCGCGCGCCGAATTTTTTTCAGTGCACTTTCTAAGGCGCTGTCTATAAATTCATTATTTTAAGAGCAACATACCTGGGAAACACTTCTCTCACTAATGCTACTTCACCAACTAAACTACACCAGTTAAAATGTGCTAAATTACAAAGAGTAAATGGTAGGTGCCATGCATGAGTCTGATACACTGGTTAAAATATTTATTAAAGATCAGCCAATGGCATAACACAGTGTAAACATTGCTTTATGATCAGCATATTAAAATAAAAATCTAAAGTAATGACTACTAGTAGACAAACTAGTAAACAATCCTTGCTGTTATTAGAACCAAATTAAAGGTACTGTGTAGTGTTCTACACACCGAGAACATGGCTATGAGTTTGCATTCAATGGACATCTCTAGGAAAAACAAAACCCTACAAAAGACCCTCAATTAAACAGTTGATTCAAGTAACAAACAAAAAACTGTTTGATAAAAAGAAGGTGAAAAAAATAAAAAGAAGCTAAATAAGAGATACATATATATATGACTCACCATATGAATTTATAATTCTACCTACATATTTATTCATTGTATTTTGGAGGCAATTAATTGAATGCTTATTTATTTATTTATTGAGCATTTATTTATTTATTTTATATACGGTAGAGCTGTTCCTCCATAAAAAAATCTTATCTGTGCACAGCCTAAAAACAGATTTATGTAAACATCCTGTCAGGTAACCTAGGCCATGAAAATACAATATCCAAGTTTCATTACTGATACTCTAATTAGAGTATCTTAGTGGCACATAGATATGGGAGAATTATCCTGCCATAATGCAAGAGCACATAACTTCAATTAGAGAAAAGAATTCTCATCTTCTTGCACCCAAAACTTATAATGCTCACACTCAAAACATGCGCTTCTCTCTATAAATATTTTCTCTTCTCTCAAAAATCTTTGTTTCTTCTCTCAGATTTAAACAGATATTTTCTATATTATCACAGATATTTTTTTCCTCTAAGCTATGCCTCCATCTCTTTCATAAGCGCTTCAAACCGCGCTCTGCATGGGTCTCAGTTACGCTCTGCTTGGCGGATTTGTTTTGCATCTCTCAGACTGCCCAGTTGGATGGATTTGCTCTAGCAACCTTCCAGCCACATAGAGCGACGACAGCCTCGGGAAAAGGTGCGCGCTGTTTAACCCTTCTTTCTTTGCTACCGGAGTGTGCCTGTGCTACCACGCCACTTATAAAAGCCGTCAGCTGAAACTGCTATTTACAGTAGTTTTGTGGCTGATTGTTGTTTAGAAATAGAAAACCTGGTTTTCATTTCTTAGTTTTGCCCTGGATTTCAGCTAGCGTTTGTGGACGCTACGCCGCTACTTCTGATCAAAATCAATAACGCCGCTACAGGAAGAGTTACTTGATAAATAAAGCAGCTTACGCTTCACGGTCACGCTACTACTTGGAAATAGTAGTTAAACTAATAGCTTTCAGCGGCTTACATGTAGCGGGCGCTTACTGCTTCATCACTGCCCCTGTGACAAAAAGCTATTATAATGATGCTAGTAGGCTACAACAACATCGTGTTTTCCCACACCACTGACTTTGTTCACCATGGTAACGTAATTCCTACTGAATCAGACAAGCTATTAGGCCTATATTGTCTCTTTCCTCACTCCAGGTAAAGTGAAGAAAATGTAAACCGCTGACATCAAATGGCAAACTCACCGTATGTATCTGCACGCAACCATAACTTTCCTAATCAAGCTCGATGACTGTGTGGAGATTCAAAGGGCGCGCTTTTGCTGCACTGCACAGCTGCTATGGTCCAGTTGATGGCCGTGTACCACGTGACGTGACGCTGGACGCGGAGCCAATGAAGGAAATGAATATCCTAACGATATTAATAATTGTATAAATAATTGTGTTTGTAAATAAACTAACAGGAACTTATCTTCAGATTAACTTGCCTTCTTGGTGGCTCGTTTTCAGTGCTTTACTGCAATTGTTTGGGGTTATATGGAAAAAAAATCAATAAATAAAAAAATAACAATAAAAATCGCAAAATAATTATGGGGTGGCTAATACCAACGAAGGGATGACTTCAGCCACCCTAAAATAGGTCTAGCCACGTCCCTGCCAATCCACTTTATTTATATAGCACAATTTCAATAAACACATGGTTTCCAAAAGTGCTGCACAAAAAGATAAAATAACTAAAATAAATAAAAGTAAATAAAATAAAATAAAAGCACTGCCCGCACAGGTTTTTGAATGTAAGCACAGTTTCTTCGGCTTGTTAGATCAGACTGGCGCAATGTTTCGACGTCTGTACGTTACGCTCAGGGGCATTACGTAAATTAGTGGGTCAGCCCAAGTCTGATGTTCCTACTATGTCATGGTATGCTTGGCCCTTGAAGGATGGACTACCTGGGTTGTGGTTGTAAGGCAGCCATGGTTGTAAGAGGACCATATGGATATGTGGGCCTGGAATGGCTATGGCTGGCTGGGAGTGGGGTGGGCTCTTTGTCAGGTTGGCTAAATTAAAGTTACTACTGGGCAACATTTTTGTCTGTTCTCTAAAGTATTATACACACAAATGTGCATTCATCTGCCAAATGGATGAAGCTTAGCACAAACAGTGTCAATACCAGTACCACGATCTCAAACCCAGCAGCCAGAGATGGAGGATGGGGTATCAACAAGTCATCTCCATGTTGTGTATTTGTTCTGCCAAGCCGCTAAAGTAGGTGAGTCCAATCTCCACACTTTTACCCCTTGAACCCTACTGAGGACCCACCCGGCGGGTCCAGCTGCTCACATTGACCTTGTAATTTTAACAAACCCCCAGTATTGATGTGAAAAACATATTTTGCACAGTTTGGTGACATTTATGGATAAATGTGCCAAAATGGCCTCTCCGCATAAGAAATCTCTCACTAATACCATTCTAAAATAAATATGATTCTTCTGATTGAGTCCAAATTTGGTATATTTTTACACAACATTTAGATTTGTAAGTCTGTACTACTTTTTTGTGCTATAAATAATATTTTGGTAGTGTTTTGCAATGTTTATTTCAAAAGAAAATTTTGGCGAGGTTCAAAATGCAAAATATTTTGTATTTTGTCCTAATATTTCAGGCAGGGTCAAAGCTACAATGGTGCTGACACCAGAAAACCATTCTATGACATTCTTACCTTTACAGAGGTACCAAAAGTTTCTTCTAACTCAAATCTAATAGCTGTGAGGCTATAAGAGGTTATTTACTTTTGTGTGTTTTTGTCAGGCAGAAATTTATTTATACCCCCTTAGGGTGTAAGAGGTTAACTCACTGTGTAGACTGGACATACCCAGATCAGCTGCAGAACAAATGCATTGAAATGAGTTGACATAAGCAGATCTACAACAGAATTATTGAAGGAAAGTTTCAAATGTGATGACCAAAGTAGGCAAAGACATCAAATTGACAAAAATGCTGGATGGGACCTTCAGAGAGTTGATCGGAAACGAATGCCTGGACAAATCAATGAACTGAAGCAATTGGAAGAAGGAATGGATCAAAACTCCTGAACAGCAGTTTATGATCCAATCAAGTCAGACAGAACCACAGCATAGAGGTTGTGGACATACTGTTAGAGAAAGGTTTTGCCTAGATGATGTCAAGAACAAGAAACGAGAACCTCCAAGAAAGTACTGCAGGAATGAAAGGATATCATTTTATTCTCACAGCTTTCTCTTGGAGTATGTAGCGACCTTTCCTGTTGATGGAGTTTCTGAAAACTGCTAAAGAAATTAGCAGTGGTTAAACTTTGCACCTTTGCTTCTTACTTTTTCTAAAGCTTCACTTTGCTTAAAAATACTTTAAAATTTGAGTAGTTTTCTTTTTGCTTGGTTTTTTTTTTACATTTGAAGTTAGAATTACCTTTAGATCTCGCTGAAGACTGAATTAACTGGATCAATATCTGATATGTAACTTAAAAACATTAGAAACAGGGTGCACTTCTTTCTCCATCTCAGTCCCACTTACTAGGAGCGACATTCTTGCACTTGAGGTCCTGAAGTGCTTTCTTCAGGTGCTCAATGTTTTTCTCTTTTTCTGAGACTTTTTCTGCTTGAGCGTTGGCATGTGTTTTGGTTGTGTAGGAGCGTTGGTTGTCCATATATGTTCTGTTTTTTTCTATGACACTCAATAGTTCTGGGATCTGCTGCTGGTCCTTAATGTTCAGAACAAAATATCTTCCTCCACAGCTCTGACAGAGCTCCTGGCCACTTCTACTTTCTCTGATGAAGTCAATGATGGCTGGAGCTGCAGGATCTGACTCTACAGTGAACAAGATCATGGTGAAATCATTGACTCTAGAGCTGAATGTGTCCTGGATGGTCTGTAACTCTCCCTTGTCTTCATCAGTGAGGGGACCCACAGGTAGGACCAGGATGAAGGCGTGGACACCCTCAGGATCAAAGAGAGAGATACACTTAAAGGATTCCTGCATCACCTCCTCATGAGATTTTCCATACAGGGAAGGCATCTCCAGAACAGAAACCCAACACCCAAACACATCCTCCTGATTCATGATGATGTCTGATGGATTAGAGGCCAAATGAAGCTCTCTCTGACCTAGAATGGCCTTGGCTACTGAAGCTTTCTCTGCTACTCTCCTCCCTAACAGAACCAGGTTTAATACGGGCTTATTAAATACAGCTTCTGGTTCCATGTTGTCTTCAGTGATGGTGAGGTAGGCTCCCTTGTTTTTATGCACTGTTGCTTTAACCTTCTTCATGATCATTTTCTGGTCATTTTCATACATGTTGTACAGTCGGTCATCACAGTCTCTAATGAGCTGTTTGACTGCCTGAGATTCAATCAGGTCATGGGTCTTAATGACCAACGAGTGCCTCAGAGGTTCTGGTCCCAACAAACTGAGGATGGATATGAGGGTTTGCCTCTTGCTTTGTGTGAATGATGAAGGTTTCACTAACAGCAGAAGAACATTTGGTCCAGGCTCACAGATGCTCACACATTTCCTCATTTCTGCTTTGATTGTTTTCTTAGACATACTAAAGAAGTTTGGGGTTTTAACTACAGTGACTGAATATCCTTTCCACTCCCCATTAATGACTGCACACTTATTGGAAGCAGAGTTTCTCTGGAAATGATCCCCACTGCCACCAATGACGAAGTTCCCAAGTTTTGTCTTGTTCTCTTCACTCTTTCCAAACAGAACTATTCTGAAGGCAGAACCTGAAACACAACAATGAAAAGACAAAGAAATAATTATCTTAAAATCACATGAATAAAACTGCCTAAGCAACCATATCCAATCAGTTAATCAATAACTTATGATAAATTAAGGGACGATCATAAGTAATATAATTCACTACCCATTTTTCAGCAAGCCTGGTTTCGCTGTGGATTTGGTAACAGAGCTTTCTTAATACCAATCCCTTATAGCTACACAACTGTACGCCCTGACGCCTGAGTCTTTTTTTACAAGCAGCCTTTCATTGGACCAGAAGTAGAAAACCCTTTCATCCCCGAGACCAGTGTCCTTTCTAAATTTTAAGGAACAATTTTAGGATCTCTTCTAATTTTATACAAAAAAAAAAAATAAGTGCACTTTATGAATCTATAAAATTCGTTTCTGACTCCGTCCTAAATAAAGTAAATTTAATATCACCAGCAGGTGTTGATAAATCTATCTGTGTAGTATTTAATGTTTGATTTTTGAGCTCTGATTGTCCTGAACAGACATCAGCTGGCTGGGATTAGGAATTTTCACAAGAACTGTATGAACACATTCAGTTGCTGATATTAGAGTTGTTGGTAATCTCCAGTGGTTAATAATCTGCTTTTTGTATTTAGCAATCTCCATGCACCCCAATTATGTACAAATATGCAGAGTAAAGCAAGAGGAAGAATTACAAATATTATTAATATAACATTATTATTTAAGAGTATTGTTAGGTAAAAAGCTGTAGTGACGCAAACTGACTATGGATTGGTATTAACTTCAATACTTTTATGGTTACTGTCAGTATTAGATAAGTTCTATGAAGTACCTATTGACTTAAAATAAAACAGTACTTTAATGCATCATTATGAAACAGTGGAAGTGAAGAAGTGGAAGATTTTTTCATTTCAGACATGAATGCACATTGTACACGAAGGCATATAATGACATGCCTGCAACAGTAGGCCATTGCAACAGTACACAAACCAAATATGGCTGAAGGTTTCAGCTCCACAATCGCTCTAGTTTTGAAAAAGTGCTACAGATTAGACATGCTGCTATATTTGTGACCTAAAGTGCAATGCAAGTTGTGGGAATGTTTCTAATCTGAGGAAGCACAAGATTTCTTAAAGCTAAAGTATGTGCGTTCCAGTTTGCAACACCTGCATTTAGCCGCATTAGGACACCTGCATCCATTAGCAATCTGCTTCATGGAAGGAAGCAGAAGGTTTAAGAGGACTTTAGCAGGGAAAATAGGCACCGTCGGGCATCAGTACCATAGTGGTTTAAATAAATACAATACCATCCCTAAATCTGACAGAAATTGACATAATTTTATTTGTTGTCTGCTCTGGGGCTCATGACATGAAACCATCAGGATAAAAATAACCAGAGAAACTGAGAACAAAATGGTCAAATTTGTGGTGATTAAGATTAACCAGAGAATTATATTTTAGTTGACATCATCAACCATAAAAACATGTAGTGTAAGGTTTTGACCTTGTCTTTGGGATATTGTGTGTGCTTTAGAAAGCACAGTGCGTTGAACTGAGAGGGGGACCGAGTACATGTCATTTTCATCTAGGGTCAGGGGGGCAGAAGTCTCAGCAGAAACTCCCAGAGTTCTCTCTTAACAGACACCTCCTCCAGCTCTACTGAGGGGAGCATGAGGCGCTTCTAGACCAGCTGAGAGACCTTGTCCCTCCAGCATGTCCTGGGTCGTTCCCTGGGCCTCCTTCTGGTGGGATATGCCTGGAACACCTCACAAAGGAAGCCTCCAGGGAGCATCCAAAAATGATGACTGAGCCTCATCAGCTGACTCTTTTCAATGTGACGGACAAGTGGACTTTTGTTCAAAAGGAATGCTTGTCGACCTAATTTAAGTTATCTAGCCTTCCTTAGATGTCTGGTCTCTAGAACCATCAGAAGGCTCGGGGTAGATATATTAAAAATCTAGCTTGTTCCAAATAAAGATCTCACAATGCCAAAAAAAACTAATAATTTTAGATTTTTTATCTCCCACCCTTTCCCCTGATACTGCTCTGGATCCAAAGAACTTAACACTGAAATAAAATGAGGTGTTTATGCATCCATGTTATACATTGACCGCTCTTTAATAAAAAAAATATAAAATAAAAAAAAAAGAATAGAACATTTTCCATATTTAAAATCTAAAGAGTTCAAGTTTTTAAATAGAGAACAACTCATCCAATTCAGTTTGGTTTTATAGACAATTTCACGGGTATTCACATATTGTATAACACACTTGAATTGACCATTTCTTTCTTTTTTACAGCCTTACAAAGCAGTGGGCTTTAAGATTTGCCCTGTGACGTGGATTTAAACCTGGGTTTGAATGGAGATAAAAAGCCATTATCAAGCACATATCAAGGTGCTCATCCTTGCTTCACAGCAGAATAATGCTTCACTCAGCAGCAGGTTGAGCCAAATGCATCCTCTAAATGTGCAGACTGCTCAGCTTTGAGCACGCCATTTCACTTTTCTTTCACCAGTTTCCAGCAGTCCACACTTTCTCTACGCTCTCTTTTTGCCATATCTCATCTTTACCGCATCAGCAGGACATGAAGAGGTTTGCAAGCTGCAATGTCTAACAGTTGGCGTCGGACAACAATAAATCATCTTGAAAGTCCAGCTTTGGCTAATGTAGGATTGGTGTGCAGGCCTGGTTCTGCTCCTGATCCTAGGACTGGTAGTCCGCTAATCTGACAACCTCTGTAAAACAGTAGAGGGAAGTTAGACATTAGAGAACAATTGTTTTTATTGTAATTATAAGATGTGGTTAAAGGGAACCTTATATTTCAATCAAAACTATTATATTTTCTATAAAAACATCTGAAATTAAGCTAGTTTCATGTAAGCAGAGCCAAAGCCAAAAATACTCACCAGCAGCCTGGGGATAAGATGATGTAGGCTCCTGGAATTTGTCACAGCTGACATGTTGTCCTTCATTCTCTCTCAGAGTTTTCTCCAAAAACACCAGGAGCTCAGACAGTTCAGTGGACCTCTTCCACAGAAACCCACCTCTGCACTCCTTCACCATGGTGTTTAAGGGGGTCAGACTGATGTATTTATCTCCAGGAGCCTCTCTTATCAGAACCAGTGAGTGGTCAAGGGATCGATCACTGACATATTCAAGGATTCTGCAGAGCCTGTCTTTTTGTTCCTCCACAAAGTGTTCAGGTTGTAGAACAAGCAGAAAAAAATTAGGTCCAGGGGCAGAACGCCTCATGAAGTCTTCTATGTGTTCTATAAGTTTGTACCGGGAGATGTTGACCAGTAGATTCGGGGTGTTTATGACGACCAGGTCTTTCCCCATCAACCTTCCTCTGAAACTCTGGCATGATTCTGGTTCTGCCTCCGTGTCGAACCTGCTTTGTCCCAGAAGAAAGTTTCCAAGCAAACTTCTGGAAGACCAACTGTTCCCCATCAGAACCAACCTCAGCTGAGTCACTGAAATACAAAGAAAAGAAAGAAAGAAAAGAAAGAAGAAAAGAAAAGAAAAGAAAAGAAAAGAAAAGAAAGAAAAGAAAGAAAGAAAGAAAAGAAAGAAAAGAAGAAAGAAAGAAAGAAAGAAAGAAAGAAAAAAGAAAAAGAAAGAAAGAAAAGAAGAAAGAAGAGAAAGAGAGAAACAGCTGTAGAGAAACTTTAGAAACCAATCTGCCTGTATGATCTGATGGAATTGTCTCTGTAAAAAGTACCTTGAGATGACATGTGTTGTGAATTGGGAAGATATAAATAGACTGAGAATTGAACAGAACTGGTTTTAACAACGATGGTTCAGCTTCATTAACACTACTGAAACCCAATTCCAGCATGTCATAGGTACTGTGTCTCAAAGCTGTTCAATTTACAAGAAATAATGAGGAAACTTTAGAAACCACAAGATGGCAG
>JAGKQL010000040.1:5973484-6050729 GCA_018398635.1 Cyprinodon brontotheroides
GACAAATGACAGCAGATAAAATATTTACAGATTATATACAGCTATAGTTGAGATGCGTGTAAGTGGTGTTGGATCCATGGATGTGTGTGTGAGCTGTGTTACAATAATTACACCATTTTTTCTGGCTTTTTGTTTTGTCTGTTTAGCCTATTTGGATTATACTCCAAAAAGAATAAGTCTAGTAGTATCAAAAGAGCTAAAAATAAGACAGTGTTTTTATGGGGAAAAAATATGTGGAAAGACATTATTTTTTTTATTATTTAGTTTGGAAATCATAATGATGTTTCTTTATGTCTTGTATCCCACATAAAATAAGACTAATCTGTTCATCTCAAGAGGAAAAATATTAAAGCAACTTCCTGTTTATTTTAAAAGGTGCAGATTCAATATACTTTTTCTTATATTCTGTGGTCTGTGTGTGGTTGTGTTCATGCAAAGGGTGACAGAAAGGCACCTCTTGTCTGTAAGACCAAAACAGTCTAGGCTTGTGTGTCGGATGCTTCACTGATCCGGGTCGAAGCTTTTATTTCTGCATCCCCCAATGGACAGCCATTCTGTCTGTCAGGTCAGTGTTGGCAGCATTGACCCTACATTACATTTCCACCTGAACCCAAAAAGCTTTTGGCATTACTCTATTCATATGGAAAAAAAAAAAAAAAAACTAAAATAATGCTGTATCAAGTAAATGTGTTCTACATAAAATGCCTTGCAAAAGTATACACAAGTAAAAACACACAAAAAAACCCTTATCTGTCGTATTTGATAAAACTCCTACTAAGTAGTAGATAATAGTGGATTAGATTTAGCAGTTTGGGGGAAATAAGTAGTATATTTTTAAGAGGCAAACCCTGGTTGAGGAATAAGTCACAAATGATAACAAAAATTAGTTAAAGAGGGCAGGATCACAGGCCTACATCCCACGTTTACCTGTCTGTTACCTGTCTTTGAACTGTAGCAATGAAACTGGTTAAAAACTATTCATTCTATCAACTCTGCTATTTTACAGACCAGCGGCGGTTGTAGCGGGCATCAACAAGCACTAGTGAGGCATAAACTGAGTAGTATCAGCTAGTGGGGATGATAGAAAACTGACAAGCCTAAATAGTGTGGGAAAAGGGAAAAGGGAGGGCAGCATGAGTTAGATAAAAAGGTAAACAGGTAGCCTGAATAATGCATGTGGTAGAGAATAACCCCTCATTCACAAAGACTCTGCCATTTTTGTGTCCTCCCTTCTATAGTAAATAAAGGCCTTTCAGCTGATGTTACAGAAGTTAGAATTTAGCTATATTGAGTACCTGATCTGGTCCTCAAAGATTCTATCTGTATGATGTCCCTTTGGCTGTGACAATAAAAAAGGGTAACCCAAATATTTATTTTTACCAAGAGAATGAACATAGTCTGAGATGGCTGTATTTGCAGTGTATAATTTGTTTCTGCTTGGTTTCAAAACAAGTCAGGANTTTGCAGTGTATAATTTGTTTCTGCTTGGTTTCAAAACAAGTCAGGAGAGCTAGTTTAGACTTATGCTAACTGGATTTAATGTCTTTTACAATTTTTCTTTTCAGAAGATTGAGTGATTAGATTACTTTGATTAGACACCTTGTGAAAGAAGTGAATTTGATATTAAGAACTTTACATACTGTTATAAAATTCTTCAACTCTATGCTTTTTAAGTAACAAAATATTGATGAAAGTGCATTTTTTTTAACCATTAATGAATCATAAGATGATAATAAAGAGCTATAGCTGGCACTGCAATTTCTTGTTTATTTTGCTGTTGCGGAAATAGTCTACCATAATTGCAACAGACTGCAAGCTAGGCCTTAGGCAGCAGTTAAAGGTAAAAGGCTTTTTCAAAGCTAAAAAAAAAACCAGAAGTGCATTTATCTTTAACAGCCACAGTTATGAAACTCTACTGATTAGATACTTTTTTTTTTAGATTGCAGCCTCATTACACCAGCTATGAGTTTTCAACCGTGGGTTCTTGATGGATGGTTGAAGGATTGGATTAAGACAGATTATTTTACCTTTGCGGATTCAATTATGTGTCTTTGCATAACAGCAACTGTATATATATATATATATATATATATATATATATATATATATATATCTATATTTTTATATATATATTTTTTTTTTTTTTTACCTTAATCTGAAAGTGTGTTTTCAATACAGTGTAGCTGCTCCTGACAGACATTGTTGTTTGACAGCCCAACAATCATTAAGTCATCAAGTCATCGATGTTTTGACAAAGAGAGCTTTGTCACAGGGTGTGCAATGAAAGTATATGAAGTGTCATTGAAAATACCGAAATCACTTGTCACATAAAAATGAAGGACATTTGTCTTCAGCAGCATATTTTTTTGAGAGAAAAAAAAAACTCTCCAGGCATTTATTCTGTGCCCTTGGTATTTGAATATAACTGTTAGTGTTGAAGACCATAGGTCACACATCCAAGATTCTAGACCTTAACTGTTTCAAGATAAGTCTTTGGACTCTTTAAACATACAATGAAATATCTCTGAGGGAAATTTCATTTGATACTTACAGCATTGCAGAAATCAGTCACTGCGTAAATGCAGAAGAGAAAAAAGTGCAGAGGACTTGGAGGGGAAGCTTGAGAGCCAGAGAGGAAACATTTTTTGGGTTACGCCTAATAAGTTTTGTGATTCAGTAGTCTTTTATGTTTATATATCAACATGCTTGCAGACTAGACTACATGTAGGGTTAGTCTGGCAGGTGGCTTGACATGTTTAATATCACACTTTACACAATGTAAGGAATGCTACAGAACTATTGTTGGCTTAATTCACCCCCTGCTTTTCTTTTAATCATTAATGAAGAAAATCAAAAGTATAACAGATTTCAAAGTCGATAAAAAGAAAAGATCCAAACAAGATACGAATAGGAACACAAAAGTGGACCCCCACCCATTTTAAATAGCTAAACAGCTATTTTTCAAAAGCGAGGATCATCACTCTGTTCAAAAACGAAGGTCCATAATGACATTAAAGCGTCTCATAGTTACCTTAGAATGGTTGGATACAGTTCTACGATGTAAATCTCTTGTTTAACAACCTAGGCTTGCTTTATCAGATTGAGATCTGGTTTGCACGGAGGTCAGTCGAGTATAGTAAAATCATAGTCATGTTAAATACATTTTATAAAAGGCAACTATACAGCAGCCATACTTAGGAAGGCAGAAGTGTTTAAATAAAAATGAGCTTGTACTAGGGGACAAGAAGTGCGCAAAAAAAGAACCTCCACATCATTACATAACTAGTAGCAGTGTGAACCATTCATAGTAGGAAGGATGGTTGCATAATTTTTCTCATATGCTTACCTAACAATCTAAATATTGCTGTTAAAATGAATATTCATCAGACTGTCAGCATTTTTCTAATCTGTTATTGCCCAATTTTGGTAAGTCAGTACAAAGAAAGTCCGCCCTTTATTTTACCCCCACAGGTAGGATAGAAAACTAATGTTGTAGCCTATTAAACCAATAAGGCCATTCTCCTGTATTGCATTGTCTTCTAATGGTGCAAATAAAGGAGAAAAAAACATGACACAGGTTGCTAGATTTTATTTTATTTCCCAGATAAATATGTTATATGTATTTATTGATAACAGTAGAAACATTTGGTTACCAACTTTAAAAAATCAATTCTAACTTATCTTGAAACCAGTAACCTGAATCAAAGGCCTGATATCCTTTTCTGAAGTGAATTGAGGTTAAACACCCTGAAAGCATATACAAACTCTGGGTGATTAATTTAAAAGTCTTTTAAGCTTTCTAACATTTTCTGCAAAAATAGTGTTTAACTGTGAAGAGAAAGTAAACAATTGCATTTGTATTTATTTATTTCTTAAAACAGGCATGTGCAACTAATTGGGCCCACCGAAGTAACAGAGTCCCATTTTGTATCTATTAAATACAACTGTCCAACCTTAGATTATATTTTATAAATTCATTAATGAAATATAGAAAGAGTACAGACAACTGCAAACTTACCAAAACATATCCATCTACCTAAATTGATATGTTGGACTAGAAAAGCATTTATCCGAAGTTGCCAATAGTGCCATGGTTACTTTGAAAGAAGTGTAGAGATTCAAAGTTCAAATGAGAGATTCTTCAGTATTAACAGGACAATCAGGTGTTGTTTCCTAAACAAGACTCCTTCAAGGAAGACTGGTGGGAAGAAAGCTCAAATAAGTACTGTTTTTAATTTCCACAGCAAAAGTAGAGGACACACAGAATCTGCATACCAAGGTCCAAAACTTACATCCATTGTCCATATGCAAAACAATTCATGAGGTGGAGAATATACCCTATATCTTAATGAACTCATACCATCACATTAATGGCACAGGAAATGGTTAGAATTTCTAAGATAATGGAGGGGAAGTCCAGTTGCCTCTGACTTAAGCCTAATATTTTAGTGACTAAACACAAAGAACTACTACAAGATAAACATGTTAGTTTGAGACTGTAGTAGGATGGTAAATTAAAGCATATATATGACCTAGTCAAAGTTCAGAAATACAATTTATTGAGATTAACTAATAGACTTAAAAACTGTTGTTCTATCTAATCTGACTGAACTTTGGCACTTTCCAAATGATAAAACTGCTATACCCATTTATCTTCTTTTCCCCCACGTCAGTTATGCAAAGCTACATATATAAAATGCTATAAAGTGTATATTTAAGTGGCCAAACGGAAAGAAAAAGACTCTATCTATGGTGAAAAATTATTCAAGCTTGAGTTGAATGTCATTAAATCTTGGCTAGATTATTCTAAAGTTTCTGTGCATTCTGTTGATTGTACTTATCCGATTTCCAAGTTAATATTCATATCTCCTTAGAAATTATGCCTAATATTCTTAGTTATTCTCCGCTTGATCATGCTGTTGTTGTCCTTGTGGTTCCTTTATGTTTCCGTTGTGCTTTATGAGTGAACATATATCAACATCAAAACATTATGCCCCCTCTCGAGAGGAAGGGCTGTTATGTGGGTTCTCCTCCACAATTAACTAACATGATAAAGTTTTTTCTTTAACACAGAAAAAAAAATATTTGCCCCAAAATGCTCTTACATGATATGGAGTTAAGACCAAATGTGATTAAAAATGCATTTTACTGTTATAAAATGCTTCTTTTCCTTATGTCACAAAAACATGCTTACAGTTCATGTTTTTAAAGGCCAGCAGATTTAGGATGTCAAAAATGTATTCTTCACCCAGACTACCGTTGTCCCTGTGTTTTTCACCTCTATTACATTATCACACTTAGCTTTCGCACCCTGATTTGCCAACCCACTTCTGTTTGACCTTCCAACACAGCAACCCTTCCTCTCTAAGTCCCTTGGTTTTATCACTAGAGAGGCATCTTTATCTGTGATGACAGTGGGCTTATTGTCAGCCAGACCACCACTTTGCCCTCTAGTTAGAGTAGATCCCTTGAGCGGCAGAGGGTCAGGGATCAAGGGAGGTCTTGATGAAACGTCAAAACAACAATCTGCTGGAATATGTGTTAGCATTGTATGTTGTATGGCCGTAAAGAAAAGTTGGAAGTTTAGTGCAACTCTTGACACCACCTATATACTCGGTTAGTTTAGGTTTTTGTAGATTTATCAGAGCCTCTGGTGGAAAATCTGTGCAGTCAAGATCAACACTCTTTTTTCCAATATATGTAACATTCTACTTGTTTTTTCCCCAGAAGGCCTGTGGATGAGAATAAAATGTCTACCAAGTAATAATCACTGTTTTGAGGGCACACAGGGGCTATGCAAGTTTCAATTTCACTATGCTTTCCTTCCTCGGATCGGATTTTCTGCTTTTTTTCCTTTCTTTCGCGGTAATCCTCTGAGGCAGTACTTGACAGGAGGTATGATAGAAGGGGAGCGCCTGCTGGAGCAGAGAGGGAAATGATCTGCTAATGGTACACTAGCTCCCATAGGACACCTGCTTACACTCCACAGCTCTGCTGCTCACTCAGTTGTTGTATGTCTATACACGTCTGTCTCTTAGAAGGAGAGAGTGAGATTATAAACCTGGACTTCAACTATATTGAATTTAAGCCCCTAATAGTGGATTTTACAATATCACAATATATTAGCATTATTTTCCCTAAAGCAATGGTTTTAAGAGAAACTAAAAGAACACTGTGTAAATGTTGATCCGAACATTTGATTGATTGAGTTGTGTCACAAGGGCCGCCTGCACAGAGCATTCAATTAAATATAAATAAATGCTAATTTGGATGCTCTGTGCAGGCCCCCCTTCTGAAAAAAAACTTGAGAAGGTTGAATCCATTGTTGAATGGGTCATGTAACTCAGCCTCAGTCTGAATTAAGCTAACAGAGCAAACAAAGCTAAAGTTTGTTAGGCAACAAACACTGACCTGATATGCATTCTATTGGCTCTCTGATAGGAGAATTAAATTTTCGATAGGTAGGATTTAATCTAGAGGGGTTATTGTGGCCTTGTGTTACCAAGTTGATGACGACTCAATGTACAAAGCTGTCTAAGAGATAAAAAAATAAAAAAACAGGCTGGTGATAAACTACTTAATTTTGCCACAGGGCAAGGCTGTCAGTAGCTTTCAGGCAGGGACTGCAACCAAAAATTGGCCCACTCATTTTGACCAGAGAGAGGCTCAATAGTTACCGATGAAAAGAGGATAAAAACTATGAACTGAAATAAGCTTGTGACCTTGCTGGCACAATGTAATTTTGGTGTTTATGTACTTCTCAACTAAACTTAAGCCTACATCATCCTCCCAGTTTTGTCATGCTATAAAAGGACAGAGACCAAGAGGCTGTTTGTTCTAGTTAACTTCCTGGTACCTGGCAGCATACAATAAGATCCTGAAAGGTACTTTTATTTATATTGTATTAGTTTTATTCACTTTTAGCTTATTTCAGTTATTTTCGAATTACAGTTAAGCCCTGTTATTTTCCCTGGTTACTCTTTGTTGCCCCCTAGTTCTTCTTTCCTTTCCCCTTAGCTCCTTTCTTGCTGCTTCTTTCCACATCTGCTCCCAATTAGCTCATTACTCAATTCATTGTTCTGTCTCCCATATATACTCCTCCTCTGGAGTTACTTGGTGCAGGTTCTCTTAATCTTTTATGTATGCATTTGGGTCCTCTACAAACATTCACTACGATTGGCAAAATAATAATAATAATAATAATATAAAAAATATTTTATGGAAAACACATACTGCTGCTAGTGCAACACTGTTCTATTAGCCCTCACAAGCAAATGTTCACATTAAAATAATTGGTGTGGTGGACTGTGTGTGAATTGCACATTAATATTGAAAATGCTTTATATAATGTATTTATTAATTGTTTAATAAAAACGAACATAAAAAAGAGCAGTAATTTCTTTGATATATGTTTTCTACACGCATTACGTTCTAAAAACATCCTTGACCATTGCTGCAATCCTTAACATCCAAGTTCTGATAATATTAATGTTCCTCTGTTTATTTTTTTACCTTTTATTGTGGAACCTTAGTCATTTGTTAATTCTCATTAAAAGCATTAGAGTATAACAACAACCTTTAAGAGCTCATCAGATCATGCCAAGTCTGATTATAAAAATCAAGGCTAGATCAATTCACCCATGGTGGCAACAAAGCATGCAGCAATTAATAACCACCTCAAGTTTTGGCCAACTTTAACTTCAACCTTCTTAATTATAAACAATCAGCAAATTTGAGGTGCCAATAAAACTTAAAAAAAAAAAATTACAATGCAGGACCTACGCTAATGGAAGTCATAGCTCCCATTATCACCTTATTGCTTTCTGTCATACAGCCATGGGTTATCATCCTTTTTGCGTTTCTACACAAAGCCTTAAATAAAACTAAATTAAAGAATATATTATTTATCAGTGTACCATAATCTTAAACTAAAAAAATATAAAATGTGTCAAACTTAAAGCATGCATTTAGTTCAATTGTTTATCTTTGGATGGCTGATAGATGGAGACAGATGAACTACTGTTACACCCTCTGAAAAGTAAAAGCCAAAACAGTGGTGGCCACTGTGGGAAGTGGTTGCCTAGTGGTTTGGGCATTATGCTTGGGTCCCAGAGGTTATGAGTTCAAGCCCCACGCCCCCAGACTGCCACTCTGGGTTCCTGAGCAAGACCCTTAGTCCCTACACTGCTCCCTGGGCGTCTCAAAATGGCAGCCCACTGCACCCAAAGGGGATTGGTTAAATGCAGAGCGGTAATTTTTATTGCTTTGTACTTGTGGCAGTGTAATGACAATAAAGTTGAATTAAGTTCTAAAGAATTCTATTCTTAAACAAAAAAAAGAAGGAAGAATTAACAATTAAACAATTACAAGGGGTACAGGCCTTGGTTCATGAAAAAAATTATTTGAATTTTTATGTAACTTTTTATACATCTTCTGTGTTGTCTATTTTTGCAGTTTTGTTTCTAGAAACTTCCACTCAGTAGTCCCAAACTTCCTGTTTCCTGGGACACGCATATAAGATCACACTGAGACCCACTTATTTTATTCAGTGGCTACTGGGCTCATTGAATGGTAAATTGAAAATAAGCTGAGGAAGCTAAAGTCGAACCCACAGCTGAGGGTCCTAATTTATCTCTCTACCATCCATGGTAAGTAGGATGAAAAAGGAGGCTAAAAAAGCTTACTACTGAACTGCAGCAAAGAGACAGCGCATCACCTACTTGCCAACTGGTCTTTGGGGGGAGTTAATGCAATTAAATAGTAATTTTCTTAGCAACATAAACTGAAACGTGTGGAGTTTGTTTGTTTGTTGTTTTTCTTTTGCAAGACAAAATGATTTATAATTTGCCAACAAGATATTACTAAAAGGGTTCTGTTAACAGTTATGTAACATTGAATGAAATATATTTTATTAGTAAATCATGAGTTTCATATATTTAGGCCAAATTTTACTTCCAGTTCTCAATAAAGCTGCAGCATTTGCATCTTTCTGCAACAACTTACTAGGAAAGAGGCAAATCGAAAATGACAGAACAGAAAAAAAAAAAACCCTGGTGCTGTTTCAAAATCAAGAAAAACAAATATAGATTGACAGTACAAACCAAATAACAGACAAGATAATGGAGAAAACAAACAAACAAATCAGTCGGATTCAAAATTTGTCTTTTAAGTAAATTGACTTGGCTTATAGAACAATATCTCAAGTTTTAAACCCGTCATGCATATAACACAGCTTGTCACTTTTCCAAGAAGACAAGTAAAATGATCTATTTCATATATAAAAGTTATATATACCAAGTAGGTCTAATCAAACTTAAATTAACTGCCTAAAACAGATAAAACAAATTGGATTTAATCTGTTGTTCACATCAGATGTTACCATGGAATGAATCTTGATTTTTAAAAAATCTATTTTAGCTTTACATGGAATGGAACTTGATCAATATTTCAATGTCTTTGATTTGCATGATAAATCCCAGCTTCCACTCTGTCAGTTTGCTGGATACTGACTGAGAGAATGTGATCTTTGTTTTACCTCGACCAGCCAAGAACAGGGGATATCACAAACAGTTATCCCTGTGGATGGGCTTCCATATGTGGGATTGTACTTGGATTTTTCCCAAAGCCACCGCCATATGGCAAAATGAGAAGATGCCAGGAATAGCTTTGTCGAGATCCAGAACAGACACAAAGACACCTAATACCCAAATAAATACCTTGAAACATTGACAAAGTGACTAACTGAGTCGAAGGCAGCAGTAGAAATTCATGGGGGTATGGAAGATGGAAGGCTGAAAGAAAAACAAGCTTTTTAGACGGATGCTGTTGTCATTTGCTTTTCTGGCTCAATAACCAGCATTTATACTTTCCTCTCAAGGCTAAGTCCAGGGTCCTTGTGTCTTCTTTATTGATGTATGTGAACAGCTCAGTATCTGTCTGTGTAAGGAGCAGTCTCCCTTATAACATCTGTGTGTGTGTTCCTGTTTAAGAGTAAAAGTGAGGACCAGTATCAGTTTTTAACCTTTGGAGAAAGGAAATTTTTACAAAGTAAGGACATTTTGGCCGGTCCTCACAAGCTATTTTGCTTACGGTTAGGTTTAGGACTCAGGTGTGAATAAAGTTAGTGTTAGGTTGAAGTATGCACCGATAATGGTTATGTGTAGGGACATTGTCAGGGTTAGGGCAGAGATAGGGTTGAACATAACAAAAAATCAATGGACGTCAATGGGAGTTAACAAATGGTCCTCACCACATACAAAAAGACGACTCTATCATGGCATCAGAGTGAGGACCATTTTTCCGATTTCAACATCATTTAGGACCTATCGCTAAATTTAGTGAGGTAAGTTTTGTCCTGTGTTTTACAAGCAATTTCTTTTAATGATTAAAAAGATGTGATTAAGATGCATTGTCCATTTATGGTGGACAGGGGGGCCCTTTGGTCTCTGTGTACACCAACCTCGCTTATGTCATCATACCCCAGAACAGCTATGGCTGCAATTTAGCTTGCCACCATCAGTGTGTGAATGTGTGCAGGAATGGGTAAATTAACAAATTTAATGTGAAAGATTTGAAGTCCCATGCCATGGAATAGTGCTACGTTAAGGTTATTTACCATCATTAATTTTTTTTTTTGTATATTTGTATTTTGTACAGGAGCTTCCTTTGTTATAGACAGCAGAAGACCAATATCTCATCTCATTTGTGTAAGAGGGATTATCTCTTTTTTTTAAGAATATAACTTTACTGAAGTAACATTTTATTAAGAAACTTTTCACTTTTATTTGAGTTCAGTTTTTACAGCCGGAGCTGTATTTATTTTTATATGTGGTAAAATCATTTGTGAAGGTGTGCTTCTGAAGAATCTGAGAGTAATGGGAACGTCTACTTTACAGGCCAATACCATCACATTCTCAACCAAATCCCATTGCCACAGTGAACAAATCATTACCTATTTTCTATAAGAACTACTTGGTGAATTACTTATCTGTAGCATTTCTCATTGTGTCCAGTTGCTTGGCTTGGCAAAACTTCAGTTAGCACAAGCTAAGTTTAGCCATTAGCGTCGAGTAGCATATGTCGTAATGTGGTTCTTTGATTCTCACTTACAACAAACTGAGAAAGTACAAACTCAGGTGATGATAGTGTTGCAATTCAGCTCCTCTACAAAAAAATCATTCATTTGAATGGCTCATTCATGGCAGAACCAACAAAAAAATCTGATATGGAGTGACTGACATCTTCAAGTATCTGGCAACACACTATTTCTTGTGGAGCACCATATAATCCAGGGAGTATTATTCATTAAAAGCATATAGGCTTTAAGCATCTGTCAACATTAGGTTAATGAGTTTTAGCAGAGTGAAGGATTTCGTGCTGCAGAACATAGAGACTCTGTGAATTCAAGGAGGCTGGATATATAATGTCACTCTTGTGGTCATATTGTAATTTAATCCATAATTGAAAAAAAGTCTCTGATGTCTGTGATATAACATTATCCATAAGTTGTAATGCTGAAGAACTCAATCTGGAAATATAGAAAGTAGTTCATTGACATTTGCATTTATTCATTTAATAAATGCTTTTATCCAAAGCAACTTACATAAAAAAATTAAAAAAACATTCATACAACAGTAGAATGAGAGAACTATCAGAGTAACAGAAGACATGAGGGACCCTAACATATAGGCCTACAGCATCAATTGGATAAATTGTAGCAGTAGAGGCACAAACCTTTGTGGAATCAAAAGGGCCTTACCCCAAACAACTGATACTGTTTAATTGATATCTGTTTTATAGGACTCATAAGCTGTCAAAGGTCTTTAAAACACTCACTTAAAAAAAAAAAAAAAAAACATATTCCCCAAAACTGCAAGAATTGAACTTAAATACTGAAAGGCACTTAAGAAACAGGTAACAAAGCGAAGAAAGGCGTGTTGCAGTACATGCTTACAGCATGTACTGCAAGCATCCTCTCTTTTTTTGAATACAGAAAAAATCTATAGACTGAAATAGTTATTGTATTGATCTCTGAAAAGTCTGCAAAAAACACTAACAGGAAACACTGCAAGATTGTCCCAGCCCACTTCCAATGCAACTCGTAGTCCTTCCTTTCTTAGACAGACAATGTTGTGAAGGTTAGAACATGCAACAAAGCTATTACAGGCCTTGTCTGTGGCAATTGTCACGTAGTGAATGCACCAGAAACTGGAGTCAAGAAGATTTAAATCTATTTATATTCATGCTCTTGTTCTTGCATGAGCACTATTAAATGTGCATTTTCCTGCTGTCTTGATGTCTGCAAATGAAGTAAATAAAATATCTGACAGCCATACTGTAGCCCTTGTCTCCCCGTGGCACACAGATAGTTCACCTGAGAACACCAAGTGTAATGGTCAAGTGTACAGAAAGTAACACTTTTGACAATGTCAGAAAGGTCATCCACATAAATTGTGTTGCTCTGCCTGTGATGTTGTTGATTAATTGTAAAGGCCTGAAAGATTCAGGAGTTGAGCAAGGCCACATTCCCTCAATGTTGTTGAAGATGTAGTCAGTGTCACAGATCATCTGAAGCAATAAGATATGTTAAGGTCATTTTATGCATGTAATAAATGTAAGTAGTTGACAGCCGACCTAACAATAACTCACTCTTACCTGAATGTTGATACAATGAAAAAAAAGTTATTATATAAAAAATCCCATTTATGTGCACCTGAGTGCTATTTGTATCCTAATCTGCGTACATTACAGTGAGCAAATGACAAGGGAAACGTGTATGAAAAACAATATTCCAAACACCTTTTAAATGAATTTTGCAGTGTTTAGCCTAATTTATGTTACCTGCAGTGCTGTAGAATACCTCTAGCCAAATCTGTCTTGATCTGCCCTGATAGCTGACCTTAATTGTTCATTTCACTCATTCCTGATGGTGCCCTGGTTCTTCTCCGTTGAGTGCACCCTGTTCCTGTTTTGGCTTGGCGGGGGCGACCTATTTGAAAGTGCCATAGTCCTGGCTCTTGGTGGGAGCCAGTTTAAAGTTTCACTGTTCTCTTGGTACCATCTCTGCCTCTGAACCACTGAACCCCCCTGTCTCCATCTGAGTGTCTGCCTGAGCTCGATGCTGGACTAATAAAGCTCTGAACCTATCTGAACGCTCCATGGATGCCTGGAATTCTAGATCTGTCTGCTGCATCGAGGACACTCTGGGCGGCTCTGTGCCGCATCTCGTCTGGCAGTCCTTCTGCTGGATCCTGCCTTCCTTGGAGAGGATGTACTGAACTGTTAAACCAGGTAAGTGACTCACATAGATAATCATCTTCCATCAGATTATTGTGGTCACTAACCACTGTTTCTCCCTGAACCAGACTGCCAGTGATGGGTGGTCCCCCGCCTCCCCATGCAGCCACTGTAGGTCCACAGATACACAGCAGCCTGCATTCTGTATTCAGTTCTGTTCGTTTTAATATATGTTTTGAAACTTCCCACTGCCTGTCTTGCCTGAATACTGGGTCCTACATTCTGGGTTTTATGACAAAATCTTTTGTGTAACAGAAAAGGAATGGCTCAATTTGGTGCCACACTGAATTTCGGGACCAGTGTTGCCAACTCCTAAGCAAGAAAAGTCGTTATTGGCTGTCCTAAAAGGCGCTTGAAGGTGCAAGATTATGTGATTGCATAATTTGCATACTTCATGTCATCCAGATGCAGTAGATTCTGAATCCCTCTAAATTATTGATTTTTATAGTTTTATCAGGTCTTATACAAAAACAAGTAAGAAAAATACATATGTCAGCCATTTAGCTCCACAATCAATATCAATTGGTAGCTTAAATTCACCAAAAAAAAAAAAAAATGGAGCAGAAGAAAGCAGCGGTGCAAAGATCCCAGGAGACTAGTGGAGCAGAAGGGGGAAAATGAGGCTGTAGAATGAAAATGCACTACTTTTATGTGAGACAAGTTTGTCAGTTAAACATTATTTTTGTGATTTAATTCTGAGATCTAGGACAGGATTAGCAGCAGCTTTGCACATGCACATTTAAATAGCAATCCGGACTAGAAGTGTAAATATTTACAGTCTCTGATGCAGCACACTGCTTGGGACCCACCTATCTGCAAAGTTAGTGGATCCCCAGAAAAGAGATAAGGCTCCTGCAGGTAATTCTTAGAAAAGCTAGAGTCTGACCTGCCCTGAAACAGGGTTTTCCACAATAAAGGCCTTCTCGATTTAAGTGTTTACACAAAACTGTGCAGGTTCTTGTAATGGAATATATGTTTGGAACTACTCATATGACCTGACTTAATTGAGATCATTGCCTCTTTATTAGCAATTTCTCTAAAACTTTCAAACACATGCAAGTCATTTAATGGGCTTTTGGTTAGACTTAAAACAACAGCAGTCTTCAGAAAAGCAATTGAACAATAATGATGTCCAAACAGATAATTATAGGCAATGATGGTATGGGCTACCATGAAAACACTCTATTAAATGGCAATTATATCAGTGGTATTTTAATGCAGGCATATGCAAAATTCTCAAAACACATAGGGGTAAATTCACACTTCAAATAAATGCGGTCCAAATCTGATTTTTTTTTGCCTTGAAGTGACATTCTTTCTTGACTGGCCAAGAAAAATGGAATTTGCCTTTTTCAAAACCAATCTTTGACACATTTCTATGTTGTTTTAAATTTGATACATTTCAGATCTCTTGGAATCGGACTGCGGCCTGAACAACCAAGTGATCCAAATCGGAATTTTTCTATCATGTTTCTCAGCTTGTGCCCTGCCAGCCTGCACATTAACTTAGTAAATTACAGGCTGGGTACTAAGTTTTGTTTATCAACCCACATTTTGATATGATTATTAGATCTGCTAATTCATAGAGGAGACCAAGCTGGAGAAAAAGGGGAAACATTATTATTTGTTGGAGTTCTTTGAAGAAAGAAATACATTTTTAAAAAACAGCTTACTTCCACATTTATAGTGCAAACAGGAGAAAAGAAAGAGCAAAACCTCTCAGAACCTTTAGCTACATCTTTTGTGACCTGCATTGACTATTTGATAAAAATATATGTTATTCTTTCTAAAGCTACCCAAAAATATCCTTGAAGAAAGTCCAGCAATACACATGCCTATGCATACTATTTTTTTAAATCTTTATTGGATTCACTAGAACAATAAAACAATGTTCTATTATACTTCTACAATCAGGAATTATAGGCAAAAAGATTCAGTTCTCATTGCACCAAAAATTATAAGTATTTAAATATTTTCTGATCCTTATAAAATAAAACAGTACAACATTACTAAATTAGGCCACATGGAGAAATCTGGACACGTATTTCCATTTTTATTTTTTAATGCAGAGATAAAGGTGTCTACTTCTTTTTTCATGTTCTGAAATACGAGGATCCTACTCACGACGATGTGCTTGTGTCATTGCACTAACATTAACAAACACAGTGGCTCTTATAATCATGGGCAAACTAAACAATCTACTGTACTGTAATTGCCAGGTACTGGTTTAAAGCCTCTAATTACCACAGGCTATGTTGCCTTCGTCCTAGAGTAAAATCCTTGAGATGTATGATAGGGTTACTCTTCTTGGGTTACAAAATCTACAGTTTTTTAGTAGTTTAAAACATTTTGTTTTGCTAGCCTGTCACCTCTTAGTCATCTCTTTAACCTACATTTCATATTCCTGTTCTGTCTGATGTAACACAATTATGCAAGAAAAACGCCTTTAGCATTTTGTTTTAGCATTTGCATTTGTTTTGTCTAAATTGCACACCTTGTCAGATTTATGACGACACTAAAGCAAAAAGAATACAAACAGAGGTATCAATGACAGCATTTAGAGAAGATCTGCTTAGCCAAAATTATGTCAATGATGGTTGGCTTTTTCATTTGCTCCTGCTCACCTGTCTAGCCCAGTGGCTGATCAATGCTGATCATTTCCACGTGGTTCAGAATATTCTTGCTGTTTGTGAGAATAACTTTGGCGTTCAAAGTTTTTTTTTTTTTCTGTAATTATAATTCTTACCCGTTTTCTGCTTCTGGATATTCGAGTTTTTGACTTGCATTTATCTGCTCTGTCAGTTTTTGTTTTTGAATTGTCTTCCTGGATTCTGCTGGTGTAACAAACTTGGGATGTGTTATTGACCTTGGCTTGGATTCCCCCTCGGCACCTCTTCGGCTCAGTACCTCTTCTGGTCTGTCAGCCTGGTTTGGCTTCAACCTCAGCTCTGGATATTCCCTCACGGACACTGGTTGAACCTCCTGGAATATCTGAACTCTGAACCTGAACTCTGGGTGATGATGAGCTGACATCAACCCAATACCACTTCCTTGGCATTGGGTTGGTGTCAGCTCATCATCACCCAGAGTTCAGGAAGTTGCTACGGCTGCAAGCAGTGGACAATTTACCTCTTGGATTCCTCCCTCCCTCTGCAGCAATTGCAGCAGATTGGTGCCAAAAAGTGACTTTTGAGGGTAGAGTTACATTTCTCAGAGTACTTACTATGGACAGAGAACAAACTGAAGACCTTCAGGCCATGCAGAATGCGGAGGGAGATTACGGTGACAGCTACCCAGCCAAACTTTTGATTTTGAAAATAAAAATGACTATGACTAGTTCTGCTCTATCTTTTTTATGACTTGAACTTTATTTAGATTTTAACAAAATGAAACATACAAAGTATACCATGTTGCACATTATACCAATTGGGTATGCGAGCACTGAGAACAAACAATATAAAGCAAAACAAACCATAAAATAAAATAAACTAGAAAAAATAAAGATGCCAACAATGCACTTATCCAAGGTTACAGCAGACATTAGTGATTAAGGTTGATCTGAGCTAGAAACGTCATTGATCGGTGTAGGAAAAGTAGGGGGCCCATTTGTTATTATAATCATCTACTCTATTTAACAGTCTGTATGATAATCTTTCAAATGCTGCCAGTTGTCCAAGTGCGGTGTGCCACTGGGTGAAAGTAGGTGTTGATGGGGCCTTCCACTCCCTCACTAAAAGTTTTCTCCCCAGCATGATGGCTGTCTGTGCCCACTGTGCAAGAGAGGAAGGCAAGTAATTCAAAACTGAAGGATCTCCCAGTACATAAAGCTTGCTAGTAAAAGGAATGCCCTGACCAACTACCCCCTCCACAACAGTGTGAACAGAAGACCAATACACCTGAACTTTTGGACATTCCCAGAGCATGTGCAAAAGTGTGCCACTATCATGCTGGCACTTCCAACAGGCATCAGAGTCTGCTAATCCCACTTTATGCAATCTAGAAGGTGTCCAGTATATGCGGTTCAGGATTTTAAATTGGACCAATCTAGAACGTAGTTCTCGTGACAACTTTGTCATATTCCCAAGAATTTTATTCCACTCCTCCTCTGTAAAACAAAGATTCAAATCAGTTTCCCAGGCTCTTTTAAGGGACAGCATATTGAGATCTGAGGATGACAATAACATTTTATAATAGACTGAGGCCTCGTGTCCGCGTCCAAAAACATTTTTAATGTGCTCCAGAGTATCACAGCACAAGGGGGGCTCCGTGGGTGAGCCAAATGTATTTACCATCAAATGTCGTAATTGCAAATATTTCCAAAAATCCTGCCGAGGTAGATTAAAGTCTTGTGCGAGTTTTTCAAAAGATTTCAATACATTGTTGTCGTATAAATCACCCAACACTTTTATACCTTTCTGATACCAGGTCTTCCAAAAAAATGGTGACTTTGCTATGCAGAGTTTGGGGTTATGCCAAATACCAGCAGACCGGTTGAGGTGGGGGTCAAATCTAAAAATTTTTGACATTTTCTTCCATACTGCTTTCAAGTGAGACAGAATAGGGTGTGACTGGTTAAAAGGGCCAAGATTAGTTGATAGAGTATAGAGCGGTGTAAAGGGTAAGCAAGCCATGCTCTCAAGGTGGAACCAGGGGGGTGCTTTCTCAGGGGGTAGAAACCAATGTGCCAGATGCCTAAGAGAAAAAGCATAGTGATAATGGAGTAAATTAGGCACCCCAAGTCCACCTTTATCCACTGGTCTCTGTAACTTTTTCAAGTTAAGTCTAGGTTTCTTATTGCTCCAAATAAATGAATTACAGAGTTGATCAAATTGTTTAAAATAGTTCAAAGGAACATGGACAGGTAGAGCTTGTAACAAATAGTTAAGCTTAGGTGTGCAGACCATTTTTATAATGTTTACCTTCCCCCACATAGAGAGATAAAGCTGACTCCAGCGGTCAACATCAGCTCTCATCCCACTTAATAGCGGTTCGAAATTTATTTTTATTAAGTCTGACAATCGCGGTGGGAAGACAATACCAAGATACTTTATGCCTTTCTGAGGCCAAGAGAACATGCCAGTTGGAAAAAGGGTCTTAGGGCAGTAGGAAGTCAGAGGCAGGGCCTCCGACTTGGTCCAGTTTACTTTATAGCCAGATATATCTGAAAAAGCGTTAATTATTGTGAACAGAGAGTTAAAGGAATGCTCTGGGTCGGATACGAAGAGAAGAATGTCGTCGGCGTACAGCATAAGTTTATGACAATCACCCCCTACGCTTACACCTGGAATTGTAGGCTCTCTGCGTATAGCAACTGCCAATGGTTCAAGGGCAAGGGCGAAGAGAAGGGGGGAAAGAGGATCCCCCTGCCTAGTGCCACGACCTAGTTCAAATGAGGGTCCTATAATACCATTTGTAAGTACCGAAGCCTTGGGGTGGGCGTATATGAGCCTAATCCAGTCAATGAAGCTTTTGCTGAAGCCAAAGCATTCCAGAGTTATGAATAAATATCGCCATTCAACTCTGTCGAATGCCTTTTCGGCATCCAATGAGATAGCAGCCACAGAAGACCGATTATCCTGAACTGCCCACATGATGTCAATCAGTCGCCTAACGTTATCTGTTGAGGAGCGTGAGTGTATAAATCCAACCTGATCCACATGAATGAGTGAGGTTATAACTCGATTTAATCGATTAGCCAGAACTTTGGATAAAATTTTACTGTCATAAGAGGTCAAACTT
Organism: Cyprinodon brontotheroides; assembly: GCA_018398635.1. Taxonomy (NCBI): domain Eukaryota; kingdom Metazoa; phylum Chordata; class Actinopteri; order Cyprinodontiformes; family Cyprinodontidae; genus Cyprinodon; species Cyprinodon brontotheroides. Next base: position 5,992,520 of record JAGKQL010000040.1, read on the forward strand.
ATGGGACGGTAGCTTTTACAATCAGAAGCATCCTTATCTTTTTTCAAAATAAGCGTAATAATGGCTTCTGACAGAGAAGGTGGGAGCCTGCCCATTTGATAGGCTTCATTATAGGTGTTTAGGAGTAAAGGTGCCAATTCCTCAGGATATGATTTATAGAACTCGGCTGTAAAGCCGTCTAAACCTGGAGCCTTACTTGAGGGAAGATGTTTAATAACCCCAACTAACTCCTCAATAGTAATGGGTGAATCCAGAAACTCAAGCTGATCGGCTGTGACTTTGGGAAGATCTAAAGGTAGCATAAAATTTCTTATGTCATTCTCTGAAGCATTTGACTCCGGGCTGTACAGGTCCATGTAGAAGTTACTAAATACTGTATTAATTCTCCTGGGCTCAAAAAGGAGATGTCCATGATCATCTTTAATGGCTGAAATAGTGGTCAGGGCCTCCCTCTGCTTGATATATCTTGCCAGGAGCCTGCCTGCCTTATCCCCCTCTTCAAAATACTTCTGTCTCACACGAAATAAAGAAAATTCTGCTTTTTGTGACAGTATTGCATTAAATTCATATTTCAATTTGGTCAATTTGTTCAAGTTTGAAAGAGAGGAGTTTCTTTTAAAACTAGATTCGGTGATCGCAATCTGTTTTTCAAGATCCTGGAGCTTGGCAAGGCTCTCTCTCTTCTTAAATGATGCATATTGAATAATGTGTCCTCTTAAAAAGGCCTTCAGTGCCTCCCAAGCCACTCCAGCTGAAGGGGCACTGGGCACATTGGTCTCTATATACAGGTTAATTTGAGACCTAAGAGACTCTTTGAATGTTTCATCTAATAGAAGGCTGGAGTTCAGTCTCCATCTAGGGGTCCTGGTGGTAGTATTGAAAGCAAACATATGGAGGTAGACAGGGCTGTGGTCTGAGAGAATTATATTGCCAATAGTACTGGATGTAACAGCCGACATCAGTGATTTAGACACCAGAAAAAAATCTATTCTCGAGAAGGAGTGGTGGGGAGAAGAGAAAAAGGTATAGTCCCTCCCAGAAGGATTTTGCAACCGCCAAACATCTATTAGAGCACATGCCTCAGACATCCCCCTAAGAGCAGAGTGGGCCCTAGAAACCCGTACCAGTTTAGAGCTTCGGTCTAGTAGTGGGTCCATAACCTCATTAAAATCACCCCCCATAATAACTGGGTAGTCTCCCATATCAATTATTTTTTTCTCAAGTTGTCCAAAAAATGCTGGATCATCAATATTCGGAGCATAGACATTGGCCAGGATTATGGTATTCCCTTGAATTTCACACAGCATCAGCAACATCCTCCCAGCGTCATCTTTGCTCTGTTTGAGACATTTAAACTGTACGTGTTTACTAATCAGTGTTGCCACCCCTCTGCTCCTGCCACTGCCACTGGCTGCACCCACAAAGCCCACCCAACCTGCAGACAACCTCCGAGAGTCCTGAGGCAAAAGATGTGTCTCTTGGACAAAGACAATATCGCATTTTTTGGATTTTATAAAAGACAATACTTTCCTTTTCTTAACAACATTGTTGAGGCCCTTGACGTTCCAGCTCATGAAACTCAAGTTGTTATTACTAATTGGTAATGCACAAGATACATATAAAAAAGAGTGCGCAGTAACCTACGAAGCGAGATAGTGTTTTTGGCATCAAAAGAACAAAACAACAATATGAACAGGTATGACAAACTTGTCAAAACAAAACCCAAATAGCATCCAAAAAAAAGGACACTAATCCCCCCCTCACCAAGGTCCGTGATCATACACTTAACTTGTGCCGCCCTTAAGCCCCCTGCTCCCCGAACTCTGGGCCAGGTGAGTAAATATATATGTGTATCCCACACACACATACACTCATCCATATACATCCCCATACATATATAAAAGGAGAAGACAAAAAATCCCTGGGCCCAGTATAAAATAAAACAACAACAAAGAGTCTACCGAGAGTCGCCACCATCAGTATGTTGTTTCAGGTCAAACCAACAATGCAAATGAAAAAGTACAAGTAATGTAAACTCAAAAAATTCAGACCAAATACTACATGAAGCGCATCAGAGCCGTGCTCACCTTGCCACCGCCAAGTACCAGATCTGCAATATACTCTCAAAGTCATTCGTGGGAAGATGAAGAAAAACACAAAATAAAAGGTCCATGCTTGTCCGTTGTACAAGGTCTGTGACAGCCAGTATCTTCCCAGTGTCCATATGCGTTGTAGGTATGATCCAGATCGCACAAACATGTCCAGAAGAAAAAGCAAAAGAGCGCATTTTAATCCAGAGAGCTAATAAAAGTCAGGGCTTTTTTGTGGTCATCAAAGCGGCGGGGTCCTTGAGGGGTTTTAACGACGAGTACTGCAGGGTAGACCAGGGAGAAGCGCATCTGTTTGTTGTGTAGAAGTTTTTGCATTCGTTGAACTTCGCACGCTTGTCACTCAAAAGCTTGGAGTAATCCGCAAAAACCATAACACGATGCTCTTCCCAGGAAACGTCACCCAGTTTGCGTGCAGCCTCAGCGATGCGATTACGGTCTTGAACTCTCAGAAATCTAGCAATAAGCGCTCTCGCTCGCGGAGGTTGGTCACCGTCGTACCTCCTTGGCGGAGCTCCAATTCTGTGTGCCCTCTCAATTTCCAGTCCCTTTGGGAAATCCAGGTTGAAAATCTTTGGTATGGTTTCTTCCAAAAAATGCACAGCGTCCTTATCCTCACAGCCCTCAGGGAATCCCACAAAGCGCAGATTATTCCTTCGTTCTCGGTTTTCAATGTCGTCTAACTTCTGCTGAAGTACGGCAACTTCATCAGCTGTGGCTGCCGGGTTAGCCTTTCGCCTCTCATGCTCATCTTCCAAAAAGCACAGCCGGTTCTCCACCTCACCAATCCGATCAGCTATGTCAGCTATCTTGCTCTCCGTAGCCCTTGTGCTAATCCGTATTTCCTCCAGTTTCTTATCTTGGCCGTCAGACTTCTCCACTATAAGAGCTGAGAGCTTGGCTAACTCCTTAGCCACCTCACCGGGGATGTGCTTCGCTGCCGCCGCCGCCTCAGTCTCCTCAATGTCGTCGCGTAGTGGCGCTGCCTTCTGGCTAGCCTGGTTAGCACTAGCTGTTTCAGACGCCTTGTTCGCACCGGCCCCAAGGGCAGGTTTAGCCGAGTTTCTGGTGACGTTTGGCATGGCAGCGGTGAAGAAATATTATCCAAGATATTGTAGCGCAGATTTCAAGACTCTCCGTTGTGTTTGGGGCAAAGAATATACACGGGGGAAAGCGCAGTTCACTCTCAAGCAGCCATACTCGCCAAGCGCGTCACGTGACTCTCTAGTTCTGCTCTATCATTGATGTGCGAAATCTCAAGCTTTTTGCAAGATTTGAGGAAAACACAATAATTACTCTTTGCAGCAGGTTTGTCAATGATAAAGTTATCACAGCCAGTGTAACTGCAAGCACTATCTGTGTTTATCATGGCATCTTCGTGGCCAGGAAACTCTACCAAGTACAAGTGTGTTTTTAAGTGATTTTTCTTTTTTTTTTTAAACAACTCACAGTAGGCTGCAGTTAATCTGTGCCATCCTTTCAACACGTCAGCAACTGACTTCATACTGTAAATGTGCCAGTGTATTTCACGTGATTTTTTTCATATCACCACAATAGTTGTTCTTATCACCGGTCAAACCACTCACACAAACATGTTCATTAAATGATGTGAATTTAGCACATCATTAATTGAAAGTAAATATTGAACAGAGATTTAATATCCCACTAATTGTTCCAGCTTCCACAAGAAGTGCCACTACTGTCCCAAAGTGATTTTGCCCCTGCTGGAACTCTGTTAAAGTAATTTTGAAGGTAGCCAAAAAATGGTCAGAGAGAACGGGGTCGTGAGGTCCAAAGGTCTGAGGTATGGAGTTGAGAATGAGTAGGAGCATTCACTTTTTGAACAGAGCCAATATAGTCTAATTAAAGGCTGCATTAAAGCCTCATCTTCAGTGTCAGCATGAATGTTAAATCACCCTACTATAATTATATTGTTAGTGTTTAACCCTAAACCCAATTGGAACTATGACAACTGATCTAAAATTAAGATCAGTAAAGTTTACACATTCTATTTGTGCATCCGTGGGTTCTCTCCGGGCAATCCATCTTGCCCCCACAGAAAAGCATAACTCTTTGCTTAATTGGTGTCTCTAAAGTGTCGTTATATGTGATTTTGTGTGTGAATGATTGTGTGTTTCTATGTTACCCTGCGACTGAATGGAGACCTGTTCGGGGTGTGCCCCGCCTATCGCCCATAGACTGCCGGCACTGGCTCCACCGTCACCCTGACGGAATAAATAGAAAAAGATGGATTGATGGATGGACGACATAGGTTCAAAAGTATTGCAGTTTTGGTTTTGTTCACAGATGATACACATATTTTCTGTATTTCTGTACAGGCTACTTGTACTAAATAAAAAACAACAACAACAAAAAAAGTCTTTGACTAGCAGAAAACTAAGTTCATGCTATTTGGAAATTAGAAAGGAAAGAAAATTCTTAGGTGTTATTATTGATTCTCTTAGCAAAGAGTCATTTAAAGCAGACTAGTGCTTAAGCCAAGTCTGGTTTGTTGGTGTAAAGTGTTACCCCCCTCAATATTACAAATTTCATACATTTATTTTGTGTGAACCAAAGGCTGATTTTTATTTTTTTTAACATACCGCAATAACATAGTGTATTTAAAGCTCTAATAAGTAAATGTTTTTAGTCTCAAGCCTGAAATCTGACTGCAAAGTTCTCTGAACTGCAGTATCATTGATGTCAGGGCCTTTTGAAATCTGTTGAACGTAGTATAATTGCAGTGCCAACAGCCTCTATTGCGTACTAAATTGAAGTCTAAATGAAAAGCTGACCTTCAGTTTGTTCTCTCTTCATTAGGCCCTGTTGTTTTCTGGCTTAATTTCTGCAAGGTTCTTTCTCTCTTTCTTATATTTCCCTTCAATTCAATTTAATCGAACATACGTATCTTTGTTCATCCTGGACTACTTGCTTTCCAAATGCTGCTAATATGATAAGCCCTTTCTTTTCCATTAAGCTCTTGTTGTTTTTTTTGTTTTTTTTATTTGAAGCACACAATGAAATTTAATGTCCTGAGTACAAACTTGACAGATAAATGCAATTTTAAACTGTTTGTTATGGTTTTAAGGCTTTGTCATACAAGCAACAAAATTATTTCAACTGACCTCTGGTCAAGTATCTATTTTTTAGGTGAGGGTAAGCAACACAGTCTTCAGCTAAGAAGCAAAGCTAAATAGAGAGATAGAAAAAGGGGGGCCGGAGAGAAAGAAACAAGCTCATTATTACAGCTAATGCTCTTGAGTCACTTATCACTGACTAACAGCACAGGTGCAGCCAAACTATTATAAACAGTTGCAAAGTGTTGGGATAATGAACTGGCCCCTAAAGACCATCTTTACTTTCAAGAGATGTTAAAAACACCTGCATAGGTAGTTACAAACAAGGAGTAACAATGCAGAGTACTAAGAAAAATGTGAAAGGAGAAATTTCTAATTATATTCTTTTGCAAAGTAAGTGGGAAAGTGATTGCGTTTGTTTCTCACGAATAAAATAAAGACAGTTTGTACCTTTAAATGAAAAGTCATCTTACTTCCAGGAAAGGACAAAACCAAATAAAGCAAGGTTGTCTGTTAAGCCGCTTTTAAGCTCGTTATATATATATATATATATATATATATATATATATATATATATATATATATATATATATATATATATATATATATATATATATATATATATATATACTTCCATTTTTACTTCATATAGCCTTACTTCAAGGAAAACTTATAGCATTAATGAAATGCTATTAATTTCATCTTACAGAATTCCAATTCCACATTAAGCATTAAAATAAACATGCTGTCTTGATTTTGTGAAGCACCAGTCAACAGAGTAAATACTATATATATATGTTTTGACAATTTTGGCTTCCGTTTGAGTTCATGTTGGTCAGTAGCTGGCTACTTAAAAGTTTATCCTGTCCCCCTGGCTGATCAGCGCTTTTAGTGTCATTTCTCATCCAATCAGATAAATCCACAACATTATAAATCAAAGTCAATCCTGACAGCTTAGATGCAGGGTTCAGACACAAAGCACATTCATACGTACATGCGCAAGCAAATGCAAGAGTCAGACAAAAAACAAATGCAGGAGAAAACAGTGCAGTAAAATTTGGAAAATCTAGTCATCTGTTTACAGAAAAAAAACACATAACGAAGCTTGGATTGAACCAATTGGAGTTAAAAGGAGGCAGTTTCTCTTGTTTTGACCTGAAGCCTAGAAATTCTGAGTCCAAATACTAAATACCTTGTTTTTGAATGTGTCTGTAATTCCGACCCTAGCTAGATATAAAGCCTTTGTTCTAGAAGCCTATTTAAACCTAAATTTGGGAATGTTCCTTCTCTTTAAAACCATGAGAATAAGAAGTCACAATAAACCTCTAAATATGTGATTGCATCTTCCTCTTGAAACCAGTAACAATTACGTTTACAGCTTGAAAAGGCAAGGTAAAACATGTCTTATAGTAGATTACGTTTTACCGAAAACTTATAGAGATACTATAAATGTTGCAGAAAAAATAAAAAGCTATCATATCTTGTATGGCATGGTATTGGTGCAAAAGTTAAGACTATTGCGTATGCAGCAGTGCCTACTTCCTCGTTAAATGGGGCTATATCCATTTCATTACCAGCTACTGGTCAGTGATAGGCTGGCACCAGTAACTAAGTGGCTAGTGCTAGCAAATGAGATGCCAGAGCTAGTGACTGACACAGAGAGAACTCCACTGCATTAGCTTCAGAGAGGCTGGTGATTAGCATGACTAGTTTGGACTCTCACTAAATTGCGTACATATTGCACAATAAGAAAAAAAAGACTCTAGAACAGCGGTTCCTAAACTTCTGCAGCTGCTCACACCCTTGTGTTTCCCAACAAGGTTGACGCACCCCCAATCCACCACCCCCAACAAAATTGCAGTTATAATAACAAAGTACCATCATCATAACATATTATGGTAATCAAAATTATCTTGTAACATATGAAATGGTTATCTAAAGCCGCTTTCCTACTGAAAAACCCAGGTTAAAACCAAGGGTAAACCGCCTAACAATCAGTTTTTGGCTGTTTTATGGCAAGCTACATGGCCACTGGCCCCCACCACTGTGTGTCTGATGACAGCATCACGCTGGGTGAGCATTAATGATATTTACAATGCAACGGAAATCAGGGAGGTAAATAATGGAGAGCAACATGAACAGAAGCCAGAGCATAGTAAGTATTCATTATTGTTTTGCACTTTTACCTGTCTGAATCCCTCCTACTAGTGCTGCGCCATGTTTATTGAATGTAAACTAAGTTGTTTCGACTTGTAAGATCAGACGCGCTTGGTGAGGTGTGTTGACGTTCGTAGATTGCGTCATTTGACCCAAGTAGACAGCGTGTCTACTTGGGAATTTCTGTAAGGTAATTCTAATTTTGATTCATGAATCCATTTGGCGGAATTCAAATGAGCCCTTTTAATTTAGATTAATCTAGATCAATTCCAAGTTTACAGTGAGATTAACCTAGATTAAAAAAAATAATCTAGTGCCCCCTACTAATTGAGATATTCATACCCTCATCCAGAACATCTAAATTTGAATTGGTTTGGGACGTTGAAATAGCAGAGTATAAAGAGGTGACTTTGTAAAATAAGGGGAGTTTAAACAAGAGGAACAGGAGATAAGCAGAGATGACAAAAATTAACAAACCAGAACGATAAAAATGGCCTATGTTTTGAGGCTTTGAGTTTGCGGGACATAGCAAAATAAGAGCTAGCAACATTGCTTCAGCCATAGTTCTCTTCAGATCTATGGCTTGTCGTTGAGTCAATCACAAGGTGTAGTAGGAGAGGAAGTTAGCGAAGTCTGCCCTTTGCCTTGATGGTCTGCAAATGATCCCAGCTCCAGCCTGTTCACTCAGCTGCCCTGAGAACAGTATCACCACTCAATGAAAGATGGATGAAAGAGTAGCTGGTTTGTGATTAAGACGAAATTTTTTTTAAAGATTTCTATATATTTCTCCAGTGGTTTCTGATAACACTAATTTGACGTATTCATCTCACAGTCCATATGTCAAAACATTGGAATAGATTGCAACGCTGTGAAGCTGGGCAAGTTCATATGATTTCACATTAAAATTCATGCTGCTGTATATATGCTAGACGATGTTCTTAGTTATCAGGATCAAAAAGCCTTATTTTTAACTCATATATCCTACTGGTTTAGCGAGCCCCATCGTTGCACTCTGATTAACAGCTATACATCTGATGCCCATCTTTGTGTGGTAACATCAGAGGTAGAATTTACTTTTGGAGTTACCTCTAACATTCCCTATAATGGAGGTGGATGGAGTCTAGTGGTGGGCCGGTATCGTCGTTAACGTGCTGCATTAATGCCAGACTCTTATTGGGCAATAAACAAAATATCTGGGTGGATGCAAAGTTGGTTTGGGAGCTGGGTCTATAGCTAAGTGGCTTGGCGCAAATGTATATCTATGCGCAGATGGCACAGATCTGGGGGCAAGAACAAATCAGACGTTATTTGTAGGCCTGTGCTATTAACACATCCAACGTGACGTATTAACATCGATGCAGCTCGGTAAAGCCGCCGGGTTTGATTCAGCAAAAATTTACTTTTAAGAAAGCCCATCAGCGTGGTTGAAGATAATGGGCTCGAGCTTTCTCTCCAGGCGGCCACAGGTGACCAATCTTACAAACTACCTTGAGGTAAACTTATCATGAGGAGAATATATCGACCAGCAGATGAGAAGTTGGTGGAGGCTTCATGTTTAGCATTATAACAGGGGACCACTTGACATGTGTCAATAACAATAACTACCTTGGCATCACTGTACACCTCAGGAGACTTTCTAAAAACAGATTTTAGTTTTATCCTCAAACGCTGGTGCTGCAAAGTGGGCCCCAAAGTTGGGTCTGCCTGAGTGACTGGTGGAAAAAGGTGAAATCAAGCTTGGACTGACTGAGCTACTGCTACTGCCTGTAAACTGTTCCTCGTGACCTGTTATGTAGGCCAACAGTACAGAACTTATGTTTATCTTAATGACTTCATTATTTATCACCTGTTTTTTCATCGTAGACAATCTTTCTTAAGCAGGCTTTTGACTAATCAATGGAAACAGGAGGTGAGCCCCTATGTTTAAGTGAGAAAGGCCACCTGGCAACTTGAGAAACCAGTTCATGCAGAGCTTATTATTTAGGTAGGAAGCAAATACACATATCATCCTCATCTGCTGTTTTATGCCCTACCCTCGTCTTGTGTTTATTCTTATCCCTATCTTATTTGTACTTACAATGTTATTTTTCTCTCTTCTGTAAACAGATGCACTGCAATAAAAAAAAAAAATCCCGCAAGGAATTTCTGTAAGGTAATTCTAATTTTGATTCATGAATCCATTTGGCGGAATTCAAATGAGCCCTTTTAATTTAGATGTTAATCTAGATCAATTCCAAGTTTACAGTGAGATTAACCTAGATTAAAAAAAATAATCTATGCCCCCTCACTAATGGAGATATTCATGTTTCTTCCAGAACATACTAACCTTGAATTGGTTTGTTTAGTTGAAACAGCAACCAGTTAAAGCTCAAGAGAGGGTAGTAGTGATGCTGAGTTAAATATGGAGGAATCACAGCTTACAGGACAGAACCATCCAGAGCTGACCGACAGCCTACATTGGTAGGCACTGAGTTGGAGGGTGATGGCTAAGTAAGACCCCAGCAGCCCCGGTATAAAGCACACCATATATATATATAGATATATATATATATATATATATATATGTATATATACAGGGGGTTGGACAATGAAACTGAAACACCTGGTTTTAGACAGGGCATTGCAAAGGGTGCCACTGTTCAATGAACAAAGCAATGCACAATACACAAGACATAAAAATCTAAAAAGTTCCTACAGTCCCGCTAGTCTTCTTCCTCAGTTTCCATCCTTCTGCTCCAGCTTCTTCACATATCTTCAGATAAACTCACATTTATTCAGCATTATTACATACTTGTCCTTTATCTTATAGGCTCTGTTTGTTGTTTTGTGCTCAGTTACTGTGCCTTTTTGTAACATTAACGTTTTCCTTCAATCATGATGTGGTGCCCAAGGACTGTTCTTGCCAGCATTTCATGATTTATGACACTTTTTTAAAAAACTTTTCTTTTTGTGAAGCCAAAAAAAGAGCATGTCATAAATATTGTTCATGTCCCTACAGTCTGTAGTTGTAGTCAGGACCTGACTAAACCAAATCAACAAGATGTAAACTTAAAAACTAAGACAGTAGTGGTAATCATTATTTTTAAAGCTCACTAATTAACCATGCAAGTAATTTAATCAATTTTTTGATCTGTCAGTGACATGACTGCCTTATTTTGTAAAAAAAAAAAAAATGTGATTCTGACATCTAATTTCTCTCAACATTATCAGTGGTCCCATTGTATCATCTTGTCTGTGATCAGATCTTCCCCTTTTTAGGATGTCGTTTTGTTTCCATTCCCCTAATGGGATTGTCCTAATGGAGTCAATGAACCTGGAAGATTAGATTGGGTTGTTACACAGTTTATCTTTCAGGTTGATTTCCTAATATGGGACTTTTCCTGTGTGTGAGTGTTTGTGTTGGGAGTATGTGGGTCCTATTTCAATTGATGGAAACCTCATACAACTAAGTATATTGTTAACCCTTAATCTGAGGTTTCTCTAACTGAACCTTACCTTAATGTGTTTGAAAAACATTTTGCAATGATACCACACTTACTTACCTAGGGATGTAACAGATCATTAGAATGACTTCTTTAAAGCAGTAGATGCAATGAACTGCTGTTATAGTATTAATTTTAAAAAATCATTGTGAAAATATTAACACATTATAACTGATTATTGAAAATGACACATTGGTGCTGAGCCTTTGATCGGATGCACTACACCAAGGACTTGACGTATGTGTTAAAAAAGATGCTTAGTGAACCAAGCTAATGTCATTATTGATGGTCCTTGCTGCTTCCCTATTGAAATCATTTTTAACAAATCAAAGGTGAATGGATTTTCCAAAAAGACTGTGGGTTTTCTATACTACAATGATATTTTTTAAACTTTAAAAAGGTAAGTTTCTCTCTATGTGAGATTTTAGGATTTGTACAATATTCTAAGAAAATACAATCCTTAACATCTTGGCTTAGATACAGTATAAGGCCTAAAAATACCTTAAATAAACACCTTTGCTTCTTTTAGGTATTGAATTACCTTCTAGTAGGTAATGAATAACTTCTTCATTCTGTTTTTATAATGATTTTAAGCATTGTTACGCTTTACCAAAACTGCGAGCCTTGGATTTGATAGTGTATATTGCCTCGTCAAAAGGTATTTAAAGCTAGACATTCAGACTCACAGTGGATGCCTGAAAAAAATCTCCTCAAGAACTGGACCATTATTGGAGATATTTTAAAATCAACTAAGTAAACTCTGCTTCATACATTACTAAAAACATGTTTGCATAATTCATATATTCAAATATTTTAATTTAAGATGCTATTGAAGGGTCTTAAAAATGATTAATCTCCCCTATTCTGAAGCTTGAAAATAGCGTGTTATAATTATATGTTCATGAATCATTTTCCTGGACTATGCATTTTGTGAGTGGGTGTGTGTGTATGTGTGTGCTTTATTAAGTTCTAAAAAGGTGGAGTATGACAAAAACAACAATATTTTGTTTACAGAGAAATTTAAACAAAATTTAATAAGTGAATCCACCGGCCATAATCTGCTCCACATAAGGACAAACCAGTTATACCTCCAACATTAATAGATCAAATAAATAAAGGTGAATGAGTAAATACTTAAAGAAGATTTTCTTCTATTTTTGAAAAGTGGAACTATATTTGAACAGGCAAGAGTTTGACTTAATCTTTAACTGGGGCACAAGTGTCATGGTCCTGGTGCTGATGTTTGGCTTTTTCATTTGCTCCTGCTCAGCTGTCCCATTGAATGATTAACGGTGATTGTTACCACCTGGTTCCCCAGCTTTTTATGTTGTTTGCCTGCCTTTCATCATCGCCAGATTATTCGAACTGTTGTGAGAGTAACTCTAGTAATCAAGTAAGTCTTGTCTCTTATTTTGATCCTACCTGTTTTCTGCTTTGGATATTCAATATTTTGCCTTGCCGTTGTTTGCTCTGTCTGTTTTTGGCTGTTTACTGTTTTTTTCCTTTATTATGCTGGTTACCGATCCCAGACTGTTTCTCTGGATTCCTCTCACGGACACGGTTTCTCACTCAGCGTCGGCTGGCGGCAGCTCATCTTCACTCTGGGTTCTGGAAGCGGCCATGGCTGCAAACGATGGACTGAACTTTGAATCAGGTCATTGACTTTTCCTCAAAGTTGTGATCAGCCCAAAAGTCCTCTCACTGACCTGTGTTTCCTATCTCTGCAGCGTATCTGCCCTAATGACGCCCCTCCGCTCGCTGTAGTCCTTAAGTTTAATAATAAATCCTGTTGTAAATCGTCCTGGTCTGTCTGTCTGAATATTGGATCCTAGTTTCTAAGGTCATTTGACAAAAATCTTTCTAGATTTTTTTTATTTTTCTTTACAAATTTGTTGCAAGTTGTAGGTGCATAATAATCATACTTGACATGGATTAAAGGTGCCACAAAGACCAGCGACTGCAGAACTATTTGTTAGGTTGAAAGCCCAAGAAAAAGAAATAAAAATAAAAAAGTCTGAAATAAACAATATATAAAATAGATAAACAAAGACTTGTTTCTTGGGGGACCACTTATTCTGGGATAAGAAACACATAAAAAATAAATAAATACAACAGGTGAAAATAGCTGTTGTAAAGTGCTCTGAAATAATAAACTCCAAAAAGCAGAATTCAGCACAAGATGACTTGAATGGTCACCCTCTCGACTCATGAGGAAAACCTCCCCACTCTCTGGCCACTGTCAGTTAAAATCCTTAACAGATTTAGTCTCACTGGAAGTGATGTATTTTGATGTATTATCCAATCAGGGCTCTACCTTCTAGCTGCTCACTCCAATGGACAGAAGATCCAACCTCAACAGGAATTTCTCATAGAGGCTTACTTCCAGTGTTCTACTGCTCCAGAGCAGAGGGGAGATTCCATCCAAGACCAGGCTCAACAGCTGATTATTGCGCATCATACTCATAAAATCATATTTAGTGCAGTTTAATGATTAGAATTATATTTGACAATGCGTATTTTAGCAATAATTTTACAGAAATTTACAGGCAAGGTTTAGCCTTCCCATTGTTCAATGAAAAACCTATACTGAAACGCACAGAACCACCACAAGGAATCTAACAATAATAGTTTTTTTCATTTTAAAGGGCAATAACTACATTTTCATCAATAGATTACATGTTTAGCACTATCTGAAGACCAAAAGAGCACTACACTACAACACCCCATTTTAAAACAACTTTCTATGAAGCCCAATAACATGACACAAAAGGAAATTTAGTTAAACTTTAAAATAATAATATTAACAATAATGATTATTTTCATGAAATTCAGATTGACTACACTTGTAAAAAAGAAAACTGCTTTCCCTTATTGCACTTTTTTTTAATACAGTGTGATATCTATTATATCCCTCTCCCGACCTTGGAGCCCTGTTTGTCCAGCTGATTTGCGTCTTTGATCTGCCGCAGAGCTCCTTCAATCCTCTGCAATTAGCCACTGTTGCTAGCCTTGGTCAGCAGTAGCGTCTCCCCGCCGTGGTGCTGTTTCCCCATCTACAACGGTGCTCCTCCGTTCTTCTTCTGAACTAGAACTTACAAGCCACCAGTCTCCTCCACTCTGGTGCCCAGCATGCGTCTCCCATCTCCTGCTGTAGCTCCTTAGCTCCAGGTGGGGCATGGCTGGACACATCGTCCCGGATCCGGTGCCCTCTCTGCCATAGTTACGGTTAGCAAGCCTGGGCCAACCAGCCTGCCTGATTCTCTGACTCCCAGAAACCCTGACTTGAACCTAACCAGTTTGCTGTCCTCTCTGCTTCCTAGGAAGAATCTGACTGAGATCCTGGAGCTCTGGAAGAGCTACTCAACTGAAACCTGCCTGCCTGCTCTCAGCAACAAACCTGAAGATCAAACTGTCTGGATCTGTCTGCCATCTCTCAAGAAGCAACTTGAAGAAGCCCTTAACACTCACAGTCTGAAGCTAAGTTCTGTCGCACCCAAGCCCTCTGCCAACGTTCAGTCTCTAGACCCTCCTGGTTCCCTCCCTCTACCGCTCAGCCTGAATCTCTGAACAGGTACAGATCTGCACATTCTCTCAGCTACCTGATCATTCGCTGCCTGGCTAACCTAACTGTCCCTCTCTGCAGAGAGCCCTTGTGTGACCAGTCCCGGATCTGATTCCAGCATCTGTCATCTAACCTTGTGTTTATCATTGATTCCAGAAACTGAGAAACAACCTTGTGCAAACCTTTTAATAAATTGTTAAACTTTACTCTGACTCCTGGGTGTTCTGCATGTGGGTTAGAAACCTGAATCCCAACATGACACGGAGTTCCTTTACCCAGTAGCCGTTTGTACAATATCTCCAAGCCTGAGAGAGAAACCATGGAAAGGTTCATTCAGGAGTCCCTTGCTGCTGGCATAATCAGTCCCTCATCACCCCCCCTAGGAGGTGGATTCTTAGGTAAGAAGGACGGCTCCTTATGACCCTGCATAGATTATAGAGGTTTGAACCAGATAACTGTTAAGGACAAGTATCCTTTGCCCCTCATATCTTCTGCTTTTGAGCCTGTTCAGGGGGCAACGTTTTTTACTAAATTGGATCTGAGAAACGCCTATCACTTGCGTCGCATTACGGAGGGGGATGAGTGGAAAACTGCCTTCAAGACTCCCCTTGGACATTTTCGGTATCTGGTCATGCCTTTTGGTCTAACTAATGCCCCAGCATGTTTTCAGGCCCTTGTCAATGACATTCTGAGAGACTTCTTAAATGTGTTGATGATATTTTCATTTTCTCAAAGAACATGTCCGAGCACAAGAACCATGTCCGCCAGGTTTTTCAGCGCCTCATGGAAAACTAGCTGTTTGTGAAAGCTGAAAAATGTGAGTTTCACAAACAGTCAGTCTCATTTCTGGGCTTTATCCTAAAGGGCGGAGAGGTAAGACCAATGTAGGAAAAGATTAAGTTTGGTTTGGCCCACTCCCACAACAAGAGAACAGTTACAAAGGTTCCTAGGTTTTGCTAATTTCTGCCGACAATTCATTCTCAACTACAGTCAGACTGCTCTACCCTGAACTGCCTTAACCTCCACCAAGACCGCCTTTAACTGGACTCCAGAGGCAGATGTTGCTTTCAAGCAGTAAGAAGCTGTTTGCTCATGCACCTGTTCTCATCCAACCAGACCCCTCTAGGCAGTTGATTCTGCAGGTAGACGCCTCAGACTCAGGAGTAGGAGCTGTACTCTCTCAGACCTCAGAATCGGATCAAAAGATTCATCCCATTATTTTGATCCAATGTTTTGTTACTATTGTAACAACTGTTTATATGCATCTTGCACTATTTACTGCCGACTGCTTATATTTGCACTGCCGACTGCTTTTTCACAGTACCAATTGTCATGTTTGGCTTCAGGTGCCTAACCCACATGCAGAACACTCCGAGACAGGATAAAAGTTCAGAGGTTTATTTAGAAGGTGGAATACAATAAATAAACAGATCCCAAGGGGAACTCGTTTGGTCACGAGTGGATTCTGAAATGCACACAGAGTTAACAGGTCCAGGACTGGTCACGAGTGGGTTCACTGTACAGGAGTTGAGCTGAGCGGCTGAGGGGGGGAACCTTGAGGGTCCAGAGGCTGTTGGCAGGCTGAGGGCTAGGCGGAGGCAGAGCTTGGTTTGAGTGTTGGCAGATTACCGATTAGAGTTTCCCTTCCGGTTTCTTCAGAGAGCGGGCAGGCAGGTCTTTGACAGGAATAGTTTTTCCAGGGTTCTTCAGAGAACAGACAGGCAGATTACCGGCAGAGATACTCTTCAGGGTTTCAGATTTCAGACAGGTTCAATCTAGGAAGCAGAGAAGAGAAAACAGATCAAGTTCAGGTTCTGGTTTTCAGGGAGTCAGAGATTCAGACAGGCAGGTTGGCTCAGGCTTGCTAACCGTAACTGGCAAACACTCTGGACTGGAGAGAAGTCCTCTGCCTCCTTAAATACTGATCTCCTGATGAGCAGATGAGCGACAGGTGGTAGCAATCAGCTCCGGCTCCAGGAGATCTAGTATGCCCTCTTGTGGAGAAAGTGGACAGACTTTAATCAGATACTTGGGACAAGACAGCCCCCACTCCAGAATCAGAAGCATCCACCTCCAATATGAACTGCTAGGAGGGGTCAGGTTGGACGAGGAAGGTTGCACTAGAGAACTGGGCTTTGAGTTTCTTAAATGCAGCCTCAGCCTCCGCAGACTAGTAAAAAGTCCTTTTAACAGATGTAAGGGCAGTCAGAGGCTGAGCTGTCTGGCTGTAATTTCGGATGAACCTTCTGTAAAAGTTTGCAAACCACAGAAACCTTTGTAGTTGTTTACGGTTCTCGGGAGTGTTGGCCAGTCCAGATCCGCCTTGATCTTGTCCTCAGACGGCTTCACCTGCCCGCCCTCGAGCACAAAACCTAGAAAGGTGACAGAAGGACGGTGAAACTCACACTTCTCAGCTCTGACAAACAGAAGGAGTCTTTGAAGAACCAAACGGACGTGTTTCTTGTGTTCAGACAGGTTTTTGGAGTAGATCAGAATGTCATTACTATAGACAAAAACGAAGATGTTTAAAAAATCTCTCGAAACGAGTCACGTGACGTGCTTGGCGAGTATGGCTGCTTGAGAGTGAACTGCGCTTTCCCCCGTGTATATTCTTTGCCCCAAACACAACGGAGAGTCTTGAAATCTGCGCTACAATATCTTGGATAATATTTCTTCACCGCTGCCATGCCAAACGTCACCAGAAACTCGGCTAAACCTGCCCTTGGGGCCGGTGCGAACAAGGCGTCTGAAACAGCTAGTGCTAACCAGGCTAGCCAGAAGGCAGCGCCACTACGCGACGACATTGAGGAGACTGAGGCGGCGGCGGCAGAGAAGCACATCCCCGGTGAGGTGGCTAAGGAGTTAGCCAAGCTCTCAGCTCTTATAGTGGAGAAATCTGACGGCCAAGATAAGAAACTGGAGGAAATACGGATTAGCACAAGGGCTACGGAGAGCAAGATAGCTGACATAGCTGATCGGATTGGTGAGGTGGAGAACCGGCTGTGCTTTTTGGAAGATGAGCATGAGAGGTGAAAGGCTAACCCGGCAGCCACAGCTGATGAAGTTGCCGTACTTCAGCAGAAGTTAGACGACATTGAAAACCGAGAACGAAGGAATAATCTGCGCTTTGTAGGATTCCCTGAGGGCTGTGAGGATAAGGACGCTGTGCATTTTTTGGAAGAAACCATACCAAAGATTTTCAACCTGGATTTCCCAAAGGGACTGGAAATTGAGAGGGCACACAGAATTGGAGCTCCGCCAAGGAGGTACGACGGTGACCAACCTCCGCGAGCGAGAGCGCTTATTGCTAGATTTCTGAGAGTTCAAGACCGTAATCGCATCGCTGAGGCTGCACGCAAACTGGGTGACGTTTCCTGGGAAGAGCATCGTGTTATGGTTTTTGCGGATTACTCCAAGCTTTTGAGTGACAAGCGTGCGAAGTTCAACGAATGCAAAAAACTTCTACACAACAAACAGATGCGCTTCTCCCTGGTCTACCCTGCAGTACTCGTCGTTAAAACCCCTCAAGGACCCCGCCGCTTTGATGACCACAAAAAAACCCTGACTTTTATTAGCTCTCTGGATTAAAATGCGCTCTTTTGCTTTTTCTTCTGGACATGTTTGTGCGATCTGGATCATACCTACAACGCATATGGACACTGGGAAGATACTGGCTGTCACAGACCTTGTACAACGGACAAGCATGGACCTTTTATTTTGTGTTTTTCTTCATCTTCCCACGAATGACTTTGAGAGTATATTGCAGATCTGGTACTTGGCGGTGGCAAGGTGAGCACGGCTCTGATGCGCTTCATGTAGTATTTGGTCTGAATTTTTTGAGTTTACATTACTTGTACTTTTTCATTTGCATTGTTGGTTTGACCTGAAACAACATACTGATGGTGGCGACTCTCGGTAGACTCTTTGTTGTTGTTTTATTTTATACTGGGCCCAGGGATTTTTTGTCTTCTCCTTTTATATATGTATGGGGATGTATATGGATGAGTGTATGTGTGTGTGGGATACACATATATATTTACTCACCTGGCCCAGAGTTCGGGGAGCAGGGGGCTTAAGGTCGGCACAAGTTAAGTGTATGATCACGGACCTTGGTGAGGGGGGGATTAGTGTCCTTTCTTTTGGATGCTATTTGGGTTTTGTTTTGACAAGTTTGTCATACCTGTTCATATTGTTGTTTTGTTCTTTTGATGCCAAAAACACTATCTCGCTTCGTAGGTTACTGCGCACTCTTTTTTATATGTATCTTGTGCATTACCAATTAGTAATAACAACTTGAGTTTCATGAGCTGGAACGTCAAGGGCCTCAACAATGTTGTTAAGAAAAGGAAAGTATTGTCTTTTATAAAATCCAAAAAATGCGATATTGTCTTTGTCCAAGAGACACATCTTTTGCCTCAGGACTCTCGGAGGTTGTCTGCAGGTTGGGTGGGCTTTGTGGGTGCAGCCAGTGGCAGTGGCAGGAGCAGAGGGGTGGCAACACTGATTAGTAAACACGTACAGTTTAAATGTCTCAAACAGAGCAAAGATGACGCTGGGAGGATGTTGCTGATGCTGTGTGAAATTCAAGGGAATACCATAATCCTGGCCAATGTATATGCTCCGAATATTGATGATCCAGCATTTTTTGGACAACTTGAGAAAAAAATAATTGATATGGGAGACTATCCAGTTATTATGGGGGGTGATTTTAGTGAGGTTATGGACCCACTACTAGACCGAAGCTCTAAACTGGTACGGGTTTCTAGGGCCCACACTGCTCTTAGGGGGATGTCTGAGGCATGTGCTCTAATAGATGTTTGGCGGTTGCAAAATCCTTCTGGGAGGGACTATACCTTTTTCTCTTCTCCCCACCACTCCTTCTCGAGAATAGATTTTTTTCTGGTGTCTAAATCACTGATGTCGGCTGTTACATCCAGTACTATTGGCAATATAATTCTCTCAGACCACAGCCCTGTCTACCTCCATATGTTTGCTTTCAATACTACCACCAGGACCCCTAGATGGAGACTGAACTCCAGCCTTCTATTAGATGAAACATTCAAAGAGTCTCTTAGGTCTCAAATTAACCTGTATATAGAGACCAATGTGCCCAGTGCCCCTTCAGCTGGAGTGGCTTGGGAGGCACTGAAGGCCTTTTTAAGAGGACACATTATTCAATATGCATCATTTAAGAAGAGAGAGAGCCTTGCCAAGCTCCAGGATCTTGAAAAACAGATTGCGATCACCGAATCTAGTTTTAAAAGAAACTCCTCTCTTTCAAACTTGAACAAATTGACCAAATTGAAATATGAATTTAATGCAATACTGTCACAAAAAGCAGAATTTTCTTTATTTCGTGTGAGACAGAAGTATTTTGAAGAGGGGGATAAGGCAGGCAGGCTCCTGGCAAGATATATCAAGCAGAGGGAGGCCCTGACCACTATTTCAGCCATTAAAGATGATCATGGACTTCTCCTTTTTGAGCCCAGGAGAATTAATACAGTATTTAGTAACTTCTACATGGACCTGTACAGCCCGGAGTCAAATGCTTCAGAGAATGACATAAGAAATTTTATGCTACCTTTAGATCTTCCCAAAGTCACAGCCGATCAGCTTGAGTTTCTGGATTCACCCATTACTATTGAGGAGTTAGTTGGGGTTATTAAACATCTTCCCTCAAGTAAGGCTCCAGGTTTAGACGGCTTTACAGCCGAGTTCTATAAATCATATCCTGAGGAATTGGCACCTTTACTCCTAAACACCTATAATGAAGCCTATCAAATGGGCAGGCTCCCACCTTCTCTGTCAGAAGCCATTATTACGCTTATTTTGAAAAAAGATAAGGATGCTTCTGATTGTAAAAGCTACCGTCCCATAAGTTTGACCTCTTATGACAGTAAAATTTTATCCAAAGTTCTGGCTAATCGATTAAATCGAGTTATAACCTCACTCATTCATGTGGATCAGGTTGGATTTATACACTCACGCTCCTCAACAGATAACGTTAGGCGACTGATTGACATCATGTGGGCAGTTCAGGATAATCGGTCTTCTGTGGCTGCTATCTCATTGGATGCCGAAAAGGCATTCGACAGAGTTGAATGGCGATATTTATTCATAACTCTGGAATGCTTTGGCTTCAGCAAAAGCTTCATTGACTGGATTAGGCTCATATACGCCCACCCCAAGGCTTCGGTACTTACAAATGGTATTATAGGACCCTCATTTGAACTAGGTCGTGGCACTAGGCAGGGGGATCCTCTTTCCCCCCTTCTCTTCGCCCTTGCCCTTGAACCATTGGCAGTTGCTATACGCAGAGAGCCTACAATTCCAGGTGTAAGCGTAGGGGGTGATTGTCATAAACTTATGCTGTACGCCGACGACATTCTTCTCTTCGTATCCGACCCAGAGCATTCCTTTAACTCTCTGTTCACAATAATTAACGCTTTTTCAGATATATCTGGCTATAAAGTAAACTGGACCAAGTCGGAGGCCCTGCCTCTGACTTCCTACTGCCCTAAGACCCTTTTTCCAACTGGCATGTTCTCTTGGCCTCAGAAAGGCATAAAGTATCTTGGTATTGTCTTCCCACCGCGATTGTGAGACTTAATAAAAATAAATTTCGAACCGCTATTAAGTGGGATGAGAGCTGATGTTGACCGCTGGAGTCAGCTTTATCTCTCTATGTGGGGGAAGGTAAACATTATAAAAATGGTCTGCACACCTAAGCTTAACTATTTGTTACAAGCTCTACCTGTCCATGTTCCTTTGAACTATTTTAAACAATTTGATCAACTCTGTAATTCATTTATTTGGAGCAATAAGAAACCTAGACTTAACTTGAAAAAGTTACAGAGACCAGTGGATAAAGGTGGACTTGGGGTGCCTAATTTACTCCATTATCACTATGCTTTTTCTCTTAGGCATCTGGCACATTGGTTTCTACCCCCTGAGAAAGCACCCCCCTGGTTCCACCTTGAGAGCATGGCTTGCTTACCCTTTACACCGCTCTATACTCTATCAACTAATCTTGGCCCTTTTAACCAGTCACACCCTATTCTGTCTCACTTGAAAGCAGTATGGAAGAAAATGTCAAAAATTTTTAGATTTGACCCCCACCTCAACCGGTCTGCTGGTATTTGGCATAACCCCAAACTCTGCATAGCAAAGTCACCATTTTTTTGGAAGACCTGGTATCAGAAAGGTATAAAAGTGTTGGGTGATTTATACGACAACAATGTATTGAAATCTTTTGAAAAACTCGCACAAGACTTTAATCTACCTCGGCAGGATTTTTGGAAATATTTGCAATTACGACATTTGATGGTAAATACATTTGGCTCACCCACGGAGCCCCCCTTGTGCTGTGATACTCTGGAGCACATTAAAAATGTTTTTGGACGCGGACACGAGGCCTCAGTCTATTATAAACATCATTAACCAGGGCCTGGAAACAGGCAGGGGCGTTGGTTAGACCAAAAGGCATCACTAAGTACTCGAATTGGCCTAGAGGAGTTTTAAATGCAGTCTTCCATGATTCTGAGGAGATGATAAGCGTTTCTTAAGTCCAATTTGGTAAAAAACAGTTGCTCCTTGGCCGGGTTCAAAGGCAGAGGCTAACAGGGGTAGAGGGTATTTGTTCTTAACTGTAATTTGATTTAGACCTCTGTAATCGATACAAGGTCGCAGGGATCCATCCTTCTTTCCTACAAAGAAGAAGCCGGCCCCGAGAGGAGAAGAGGAAGGTCGAATTATACCGGCAGCTAAGGACTCATTAATGTACTTTTCGATGGTCTCTCTCTCGGGCTTGGAAATGTTATAGAGTCGACTATTTGGGAGGGGGGCTCCAGGTAACAGATCTATTGCACAGTCATAAGGTCTATGCGGGGGAAAAGAAAGCGCACTAACCTTACTGAAAACAGGTGCCAGGTCGTGGTAGTCAGGAGGTACAGAGGAAAGATCAGGCGGGTCAGCCTCCTGACGGCTGGCCGGAGACTGAGTTGAAGGTGCGGCGGAGCGGAGACAGGAAACATGGCAGGAAGCAGACCAGGATTCAACATGTTTTTTGGACCAATTGAAGTGTGGATTATGAAGTTGAAGCCGATTGTTTACATATACATTTGCAATAACGTACTTTAACTGTAATATGCAATTACCTTCCACTGCACTTTAATTTAGATAGCTTCTGTCCAAACATTATTTATTCATTTTAGTGTAAAACCCATCTGTATATTATGCTTTTGTACATAACTGTAAAAACCTTTTTTTTTATAGTAATATCAACCTGTATATTATATTCGGTTCATATCCACCTGTAAATTTTGTTCATAACACTATCTATATATTATACTCATTATTTATAATAGAATTCATCTCTATACTCATTCAGTAGAAAAATCCATGTCCTGTTTTCATGGAACCATTATTGATCCTGGACTTGCTGCAATTGCATTTCTGGTTAGACCTAAACTGCATTTCATTGCCTTGTATCTGTACATGTGTAATGACAATAAAGTTGAATCTAATCTAATCTAAAAGATTCATCCCTGGGCTTTTTTCTTTAGCAGACTGTCTCCAACAGAGAGAAACTATGACGTTGGGGATCGAGAGCATCTAGCAATAAAACTAGAGTGGAGATATTGGCTAGAGGGCGCTGAAAACCCAGTTTTGGTCCCTCCAGACCACAAGAACCTGTCACACCTGCGGTCCGCTAAAAGGCTTAACCCTCGTCAGTCACGTTGGTCTTTGTTTTTCTCCCGATTTAATTTGTCTATTTCCTATCGCCCAGGATCCAGAGATGTCAAGCCGGACGCTCTCTTATGACAGTTTTCCCCTGAGGATTCCGAGAACACTCCCGCCCTCATTCTCCTTCCTAGTTGCACGGTTGCCTCTGTTACCTGGGAGAACGAGGATCTGGTAAAGCAGGCTCAACAGTCAGATCCAGGTCCAGGTACCTGTCCTCCCAATAAGCTCTATGTTCCTGCAGATATCCGAGCCCGTGTTATCAACTGGATTCACTCCTCAAAGTTCTCTGGTCATCCTGGCATAAGTAGGACAGTGGCCTTAATCAGCCAGCGTTTTTGGTGGCCCACCATCCAAAGGGAGTTTGTGTTGGCCTGCTCCACCTGTGCCCCGAACAAGCCCTCGCAAAGGACTCGTTCCTGCCTGCTACAACCTTTGCCCACCCCTAGGCGGCCCTGGTCGCATATCGCTTTGGACTTCAATTCAATTCAGTTTATTTCTATAGGGCCAAATCACAACACATGTCATCTCAAGGCACTTTACAGTTCAACCAGATCATCCAGTCAAAGTCAAATTTTTCTATCAAAGGAAAACCAGTTGATTGCATCGACTCATTGACTCTTTCAGCAATCCCTTGCACCAAGCTTGTAGTGACACTGGAGAGGAAAAACTCCCTTTGAACAGGAAGAAAACCTCCAGCAGAACCAGGCTCAGTGTGAGCTGCCATCTGCCAAAGCCCACTGGGGTTCAAGGAGACAGAAGCAGACATAGAAAAAGAAGCATAGATACAAAAGGCAATAGTCAACCAGCTCCACAGGCGGCCCCGTCCAGGAAACACCCAGCCAGGCAGACAGGCTTTGAGCCAGCTCCCATGTCAGAGGATGAAGAGAGCAATGTCACAGTCAGAGAAACAGGACTACACTGAAAAACAGGCCAAGCTCCAACTTCTAGAAACAAAGGTGTTGATGGTAGCAGCACAGCTGATATTATGGAAGCTCATTGGTAGAATTCTAATGTGACAGAAAAAAGGCCACGATTCACACCATCTATCATCCGGAGGGGGGAAACATTTAATTACAAAACCGAATTCATACAGCTGTCTTAAACACTTCATACGTCCAGCAACACGTCGTCAAAAATTCTGTTATCCCCCAACCTTCAGTCCATCTGAACCACCCTTTATAGTTTCTATATCGCACTGTGTGGATGCATGTGCACGGCTGGACGCTCTTCCTGGAAATCTCATCTCTTAGCTCATGACCTGATGGCGTGCGAGTCAGCCAGTAAGAACCCTGTTTTAGCCAAGATTAGTACGTGACTCCCAGTATGTAGACTCTGTTTACATGCTGCTTTCTCTTTGTTGCTAAGTGAGCACAAGGTCAGAAACAGGACTACATAAAGCAGTACAACTCTTTCCATATTTGGCAAGCCAGCCAGATATTTATATTCTACAGCATTACAGACTTTATTATTGCTAAGACTCATACTTGAACTTCAAGATGTACTGTTTTGTTGCTAAGTAATTATAGGCATGCCATGTTTAAGGATATTTTCTGATTCTGATTTCTGATTCCGATCTGACAATGAAACTGCTTCTACAATATTTCTCTTCAGGATGACATCACAGCCAAAGAGGAACAGACGAGGCAAAGCTACTCTGAGAAAAAGCAGAGAGAGCAGAAG
The DNA here is from genome assembly GCA_018398635.1 of Cyprinodon brontotheroides. Classification (NCBI taxonomy): domain Eukaryota; kingdom Metazoa; phylum Chordata; class Actinopteri; order Cyprinodontiformes; family Cyprinodontidae; genus Cyprinodon; species Cyprinodon brontotheroides. The sequence continues at coordinate 6,017,331 of JAGKQL010000040.1, forward strand.
GTTAGAGATTGAACTAACAGATTCTGCAGAATAGGAGAACAGAGAGAGAATGAAGCAGAATGATGAAAAAGGGGTCCCTATGTCCTCCAGCAGTCTAAGCCTATAGCAGCAGAACTATAGAGATAGATCAGGATAACCTGAGCCACTCTTACTAGAAGCTTTATCAAAAGGAAAGTTTTAAGCCTAGCCTTAAAAGTAGAAAGGGTGTCTGCCTCACGGACTAAAACTGGTAGTTGGTTCCACAGAAGAGGAGCCTGATAACTAAAAGATCTGCCTCCCATTCTACTTTTAGAAATTCTAGGAACCACTAGTAAACCTGCAGATTGAGAGCGAAGTGTTCTGTTAGGAACATAAGGAACAATCAGATCTCTGATATCAGATGGAGCTTGGACATTTAAGGCTTTATATGTGAGAAGGAGGATTTTAAATTCTATTCTGGATTTAACAGGAAGCCAATGAAGAGAAGCCAGGATAGGAGAGATATGATCTCTCTTTTTCATTTTCATTAGAACTCTGGCTGCAGCATTTTGGATCAGCTGAAGGCTTTTAACTACAGTTTGTGGACTTCCTGATAGTAAAGAATTACAATAGTCCAGCCTTGAAGTAACAAATGCATGGACTAGTTTCTCAGCATCACCCCTGGACAGGAGATTGCTCATTTTTGCAATATTCCTCAGATGAAAGAAGGAAATTCTAGAAACCCCTTTGATATGGGATTTAAATGACAGGTCCTGATCAAAAACAACACCAAGATTTTTTACTTTATTATCTGAAATCAGTTTAATCCCATCAAAATGAAGTGACTGACTAATCAGCTTCTTTTTCAGAGACTCTGGTCCAAAGACTATAACTTCTGTTTTGTCTGCATTCAGAAGGAGAAAGTTAAGAGTCATCCAGGTTTTTATGTCTTCAAGACATGCCTGTAATCTATGTAATGGGTTAGCTTCATCTGGATTTATATACAGATATAGCTGGGTATCATCAGCATAACAGTTGAAATTAATCCCATGCTGTCTAATAACTCTACCAATTGGGAGCATGTATAAAGTAAAGAGAATTGGTCCTAGCACTGATCCCTGTGGTACTCCACAGGTAACCTGTGAGCATGAGGAAGATCTATCATTAACATGAACAAACTGAATTCGATCAGATAGATCAGATTTAAACCAGTCTAGTGCTGTTCCTTTAATTCCAACAAAATATTCAAGTCTTTCTAAAAGAATATTATGGTCAACTGTATCAAATGCAGCACTGAGATCCAACAGGACGAGCACAGATACAAGTCCATTATCTGAGGCCATGAGAATATCATTAGTGACTTTCACCAGAGCTGTTTCAGTGCTATGATGAGCTCTAAAGCCAGACTGAAACTCTTCAAAAAGTTCATTATGGTGTAAGTGATCGCAAACTTGTTTGGCAACTACTTTCTCAAGAATTTTGGATAAGAAAGGAAGATTGGATATAGGTCTATAATTGACCAAGTCATCTGGGTCAAGAGACGGTTTCTTAAGCAGAGGTTTAATTACAGCAACCTTAAAAGCTTTAGGTACATATCCCTGTAACAGAGATAGATTAATCACATCTAGAATGGAGGAGGAGATCAAAGGGAATACCTCCTTAAATAACCTGGATGGAACTGGATCTAACATACAAGTTGAAGGCTTAGATGAAGACAACAATTTTGCTAATTCAGAAAGTTCAACTGGATCAAAGCAGTCTAAACCCGGTTCAGATTCCATGACTACCTCAGGTACAATCGCGGATAGAGGAGTGCTTATGATCTTATTTTTAATAAGATCAATCGTATTTATAAAGAATCCCATAAAATCATTGCTGCTAAGAGCAGGTGAAATGGACGGTTCAACAGAGCTATGGCTCTGGGTGAGTTTGGCAACTGTATTAAAAAGAAATCTAAGATTATTCTTATTCTCCTCTATTAATATGGAGAAGTATGCTGCTCTTGCTTTACAAAGGGTCCTCTTATACAGCAGTAAACCATTTTTCCAGACTAGGAAGGACTCCCGCAGGCCTGTGGAGCGATATTTTCTCTCCAGTTTCCTAGCATTTTGCTTCAAAGTACGCAGCTCTGCATTAAACCAAGGAGCAAGCTTTCTATTTTTAACGGTTTTCATTTTTCAAAGAAGCTGCTTTGTCTAAGGCAGTACGCAGAGAACTAGCAACCCCATCAACAAAATCATCAACCTGTGAAGGGGAATAAGCTATGCTTTTGCACTCTGCAGCACTGCTCAGCGACACAGAGGAGAGAGAAAGTGAAGCAGATTCTTTAAAATTTATAACTGCACTATCTGATAAAGATCTACTAAAATTGAACCTTCTTTTGGGGGAGGAGAACTCTGTTAAAGTAATCCTGAAGGTTATTAGAAAGTGGTCAGAGAGGACAGGGTTGTGAGGAAATACTGTTATTTCTTCACATTCTATGCTGTATCTCAGCACAAGATCCAAAGTATGAAGATGAGAATGTGTGGGACTATTGACATTTTGAACAAAGCCAATAGTGTCTAAGATAGCATTAAAGGCTGCTCTTAAGCTATCGCCTTCAATGTCAGCATGGATGTTAAAATCTCCCACTATGATGACCCTGTCAGTATTTAATACCAAATCAGAAAGGAACTCTGAAAACTCATCTAAAAATTCAGAGTAAGGACCTGGTGGACGATACAAAGTTACAAAAAGAAGAGGTTTTCTTGCCTTGAAATTTGGATGAGGGAAATTAAGGGTTAAATGTTCAAAAGAGTTGTAGGTATTAACTGTTTTGGGAGTAATCAGTAAGTCAGACTGGAAGATTGTTGCTACTCCTCCTCCTCGCCCAGAACTTCTGGGGATGTGAAAATTTAAATAGCATGAAGGAGTTGCCTCATTTATGCTCACATAATCCTCTTGCCTCCCATTCTACTTTTAGAAATTCTAGGAACCACTGGTAAACCTGCAGATTGAGAGCGAAGTGTTCTGTTAGGAACATAAGGAACAATCAGATCTCTGATATCAGATGGAGCTTGGACATTTAAGGCTTTATATGTGAGAAGGAGGATTTTAAATTCTATTCTGGATTTAACAGGAAGCCAATGAAGAGAAGCCAGGATAGGAGAGATATGATCTCTCTTTTTCATTTTCATCAGAACACTGGCTGCAGCATTTTGGAACAGCTGAAGGCTTTTAAGTACAGTTTGTGGACTTCTTGATAGTAAAGAATTACAATTGTCCAGCCTTGAAGTAACAAATGCATGGACTAGTTTCTCAGCATCACCCCTGGACAGGAGATTGCTCATTTTTGCAATGTTCCTCAGATGAAAGAAGGAAATTCTAGAAACCTCTTTGATCTGGGATTTAAATGACAGGTCCTGTTCAAAAATAACACCAAGATTTTTTACTTTATTATCTGAAATCAGTTTAATCCCATCAAAATGAAGTGACTGACTAATCAGCTTCTTTTTCAGAGACTCTGGTCCAAAGACTATAACTTCTGTTTTGTCTGCATTCAGAAGCAGAAAGTTAAGAGTCATCCAGGTTTTTATGTCTTCAGACATGCCTGTAATCTATGTAATGGGTTAGCTTCATCTGGATTTATAGACAGATATAGCTGGGTATCATCAGCATAACAGTGGAAATTAATCCCATGCTGTCTAATAATTCTACCAATTGGGAGCATGTATAAAGTAAAAGAGAATTGGTCCTAGCACTGATCCCTGTGGTACTCCACAGGTAACCTTTGAGCATGAGGAAGATCTGTCATTAACATGAACAAACTGAATTTGATCAGATAGATTAGATTTCAACCAGTCTAGTGCTGTTCCTTTAATTCCAACTAAATATTCAAGTCTTTCTAAAAGAATATTATGATCAACTGGATCAAATGCAGCACTGAGATCCAACAGGACGAGCACAGATACAAGTCCATTATCTGAGGCCATGAGAATATCATTAGTGACTTTCACCAGAGCTGTTTCAGTGCTATGATGAGCTCTAAAGCCAGACTGTGTTAGGAATCCAGTTTGTGTGGGTTGTGCTTTTGTTTGTCTTCGCTCCACCAGCAGGCAGCGCCTGGTTCTAGTTGGCCTCCTCACACACTAGGGCTGCAACTAACGATTATTTTGAAAATCGATGAATCGGCCAATTATTTTTTCGATTAATCGATGAATCGGACACAAATATTTTTTTTATATTAACCTCTTTATTCCAAAATAAACATTTTAGACAGAACAAACAAGCACACAAGTACAGGTTGCTCATTAACTGTACTGGTGCTATATGAAAAATAAATGTTTGTTTTAAAACTACGCAAACTTACATGAGAAATGTAGCTGTACATCCACAAAATATAGGGTACTTTGTTTCATAAAGCGCAAAAAAGAGACAGGCATTTTTGTTTTTTAAAGCCCCTAAGGGGTTCAAACAATAGGCCCCCCCATTTCAACAAATGAGTTTTTTTAGACTAGAAGAGTTCTGCCTTTTAAGACAGGAAAGTATAGCAGTTAAAGTTGCTACTTGAGAAAATACTGAACCATAGAGATAAAAATAGCCCTGTGATTCAAATTATAAATTGTATTTGGAATAAAAATGAGAGAACTAGGGGTGCTAAAAAAACACATCCTCCAAAGACAGATATTTACATGGGAATGTGGCAGATAATTAATTGACATATTACTGATCTTGCTGGATTTTATTCTGCTTTACTTCCATAAATTGCAGGATCTTCTTTACTTTATCTTTGCCAGAAGATTTAAACTTTAAAAGCCTTGCCCTCATAATTTGCAAATTAATTTATTTATAAAGAAAATATAAACGCTGCTTAAGCTAATTCAAATGAAATTAAAAGTAAAATAAGTAGCCAACCTTATCACTGTCTGTAACCTACTAACATGGTAAGGAAAGCATCAGATGAGCTACCTGAGAAACTAACGTTACGTTTCCCCACTTTAAAATGAAACAAACATGGTTACTCATCCTGCTGATCAGCTCTCTTCACTGCCATTGAAGGCTCCAACATGTTTTCTTTTCAGGTGCTGCGTCATAACAGTGGTGCTTCCGTGCCATGTTTATTTGTTTTACAAAAGTTGCATGTTACGACTTTTTTTCACTTTACAAAGCGCAGGCTGTTTTAATTATTGTGATCAATTTTGCGCCGTCAATCCCGGGGCATGCTTGGCGCTTCATTTGCAGTCTGGGCGCTGAGGGTAAACTCCTCACTAAAATCCTGCGGCTCGGACTGCACTGCGCTGAGAGGGATTCTTGTGGGAGAGGGAGAAAGGCGTTGGGATGGGGGAGGCCCCACGGCAGCAGCTGCCGCTGGAGGACAAGAGTAGGAGCGATACATGCTTTCGCGTAAGAGTCTCCAAAAGCCGCCAGTGACATCGTAAAAAGTCGCCAGATTTGTCGCTAGTAAGCTTTTAAAAAAAATAGTCGCTGGAGGGGTCTGAAAATTAAGCTGAGTTGGCAACACTGCAACTGCGCGGCGCTGACTTCGCTCCGCCATATTTTTTCTTCCCGGGATAGCGGCGGCGGATGGCGCGTAATCGCAGCGACACAACTAATCGATGATTAAATTCGATTTGCCAACGCTTTTAAAAAGTCGATTTTTATCGATTTTATCGATTCGTTGTTGCAGCCCTATCACACACCTGCAGATGGTTGCCTCATTACCGGAGGACTCTTAAGCTGCTGACTGCCACTACCTCGATACCTTGCCAAGCTGAGTTTTGCAGAGTATAGTTGAGTTTTTCTCTCCTTGAGTTTTAACCTTGCCTTTTGTTTTTGCCTCTCGGCAGGAAGTCATCCTGCAAACTGGATGTTTTGGACCTTCTCCCCCCTGGAAGGATTCTCTGAGCAACAAACTGAGCTGAGGATTCAAGTTTGTGGTTTGGATCTACTTTTCCGCCGAGGATTGTTTAGGCGTCTCTCTGAGCACAAGTAACCATTCAAGTACTGCAGGAAAACTAAGTGTCAGTTAGCTCCTCCATTCCTCAAGGAAAAACCGCAATCTGGGTAAACCCTGTCCGCCCTCCAATGAGCAAGTAATTCACTGGAACAACCCATACCAACTGGATTCAACAAGAGACACCTTTTTCTGGATAAGTGAGTCCGCAGCCTTAATTCCCTTCTTCTAATCTAAGACACAAATTTCCCACTGAGCCTGAACTAACCGCAGTGTCTTCCCCTTCACTTTTCAGTCCCGGTTCCACAGTGTTCACAGCAGCACTGGACTCTTCTCAACCAACTTTCAATAAAACCTCTTAAACTTTTCCCTGGTCTCTCTGTTTGGTCTTCTGCATGTGGGCCATAGCTTTAGATAAAATCATGACAGACTGAAACCCTTTAAAAAGTTCATTATGGTGGAAGTGATCGTACACTTGTTTGGCAACTACTTTCTCAAGAATTTTAGATTAGAAAGGAAGATTGGATATAGGTCTATAATTGACCAAGTCATCTGGGTCAAGAGACGGTTTAATTCCAGAAACCTTAAAAGCCTTTGGTACATATCCCTGTAACAGAGATAGATTAATCACATCTAGAATGGAGGAGGAGATCAAAGGGAATACCTGCTTAAATAACCTGGTTGGAACTGGATCTAACGTCCAAGTTGAAGGCTTAGATGAAGACAATAGTTTAGCTAACTCTGAAAGTTCAACTGGATCGAAGCAGTCTAAGCCTGGATCAGATTCTATGGCTATCTCAGATGCTGCCCCCCCTCCAGAGACAAACCAATAGAGGAGTGCTAATGATCTTATTTTTAATAAGATCAATCTTATTTATGAAGAATCCCATAAACCATTCCTGCTAAAACCAGGTGGAATGGACGGCTCAACAGAGCTATGGCTCTGGGTGAGTTTGGCAACTGGATTAAAAAGAAATCTAAGATTATTCTTATTCTCCTCTATTTATGATCATACTTTTTGGACATGGGGAACCAGTGTCCATATCTCATCATGACATGATGATGTGGAATCAGCTGTGGCATCTCTGCAACAACCCCCCATTTCAGGCAAGGCCCCACAGGCAAGTCACATGGAAACCACCAGAGGTGTGAAAACCTTATTGAACTGCTGCAAACAGACCTTTTGCAACACATTTCTCTTGAGTTTCAGAACTTTTAGAGCCAAACTGGATCTGGACCATGCCCTGGGTGTGAGACTGAGTAAAAAGACAACGCTAATTGATGCTAAAGAATGGACTGCATGCTACGCTATGCCACAGGAATATGTGTTGAGGTGTTGCTAAAGCTTAGACCAGCTTTATTGACTAAGGGTTAAACACTAATATAACATTAGTGTTCATTTGTTCCTCAGATGCTCATTACATTTCCATTAGCAAGTATGACCAAGAGTCATTTAGTGGAATCCTTATGTCTAATTACTGCTAGCTATTTCAAAGAGGGTAAAGAATCATTTAACTAAAGGTTTTTGGTTCTTGATTAAGCAAATAATTCAATAAAACATTATTTGGCCAATGTTTGTTTTAATGTTTTATTCACCTCATGGATTTGCATTGTGAATTGGTCTGAAAACATTCCAATTTCTTTAAAATTAGTGAAAAGCTAATTTTATCAGATCCCAAATTCTTTCAGATAAACTTTGGTTTCAAACACAGAATCCATCTTAAACTGTAATATGTTTTTCAACCGTTTTCCCCTTCCTCTTTGTACATAGTAGTTAGTTTAGTTTAGTTGAGTTTTACTAGTCTTAGTTGAGAGTGAAATATGTTTGACTTGGAGCTGAATGATTTTTGTTAATAAAAATTTTGAACAGAAGTTGTGGTGAATTTATTCCATGTATGTGCAGAAATAACTGTTTGACCATGATTAGAGCTCGAATCACTCTTTCATCTATTGTTCTAACACAGAGTTACAGTGGGTACTGGTTGGAAATGGACGGTTTCCTGCGTGATTCCTGCGCGAATCACGATGTATTTGCTGAGGCTAGTTTTTTTTATTTAAAAAAGAACTGCAATGTACCCGGACAACCACCAGGTGGCACTTGGGAACTTTTTTTTCTCCTTAAACCAGGCCGTTAAGATGCTGTCTTTAAAGCAGGTTTATTGGAGATCTTGGTGTGATATTGTGCTATTTTATGATGTTTTTGATTAAAATAAAGTTAATGAATTAATTTAACATAGTGACTGCTTTATCTTATTTCATGAAAAATAGTTGCATATGGGCGCAGTTATACAGTAGATACACCTCCAATCTTATCTGAGAACTGTTTATTTCTATTTATCTGCATCTGTATTATTTAATGAAAAATGATTAGAATTATTCTTTTTGGCAAAACAAATAACTGAATCAATAAAGGTCCATGGATCATCAGTCCATTTGATCGGTCGCATGCTCATGGACGCCTATTATTATCAGAATAAGATATTGATGCTGTAGAATGATAATCCCTATGGTCTAATGCAGCGGTCCCCAACCACCGGGCTGCGGACCGGTACCGGTCCGTGGGTCATTTGGTACCGGGCCGCACAGAAAAAAGTATATATATAATCAGAGTCTGAGTGATGTTTTATTTTGAAAAATATAAAAAATTGCGGTATTCTCTCCCAATTACATCAGTCGGTGCATCTGTGCCTCTTGACACAGGTTAATTCAGGTCAAGACGCATCCTATCTATGACATCCTATCTTTGTGAAGCGGGATTTTCTGCGGCATAATAGGGTAGCATTATTATAGGCTACTTATATAATCATGTTTGACTATGAACATTCGTAGTTGCAGGCACCATTCCCGCATTTTGTACCGTGCTTTGTTCTATCCACCCCCTACCCTGTGCTGAACAGTCTTGAAAAATCTTGTTGAGGTCAGCAGCTGATCAAACAGCCTGCGATCCTGGAGTGGAGCGACATTCCTGCATTAAGTGGTTTACTGCAGGCTTTAGAAGAAAAAAACGGCACAGAGCAGAGTCAGGATGCAGCGGTTCCGTCAGAACAGCAGTGAAATACTGTACTGTACACGTCATTCATTATTTTCCCACTGTACTTTGTATTTTTTTTCATAATCATTTTTCATTTTCTCCCGTTCCAATCCGTCACGGCGGGGCGGTGCTGATCCCCGCAATATTAACGCTTCATTTCGTAATCCGTAAAATATATAAATAATTTAAATAAGTTATTGTAAAATTTTTTATATCATAGGCCATCAAGTGATAAAAAAATAGAAAAACATTTAAGGAAACAATAATAAACTCAGCCACAGCTGGGACCGAACCCTCAACCTTTTGCATTGCAGAACAGTCTACCAGCTAGGCTAAGGCTATCAGCTCTCAACAAATTGCAGCCCTCCAAGTCTGCTACTTGATCTATCTAATCCTGACTCATGGGACGCCGAAATGGACTCCGACTGCCACCTAGTGGCTATAGTAGTCACATGTTTTTCACACAATTCGTGAAACACGGAGAGCGTGAGTGAAGTGTCCATTTCCAACCAGGACCCACTGTAGTAGTACTGTGAGTCATAAACACTATATAACAGCTGAAATAATATCTGATTAAATAAGATATTTTACCACCCCTACAGGGGAGGGCAATACACATCTTAAAGTATCAGAAACATAAATTCCCAGTGGGCTGGGAATAGAAAAGAACATAAAATCACAACACTGTCCACAACCAACCCATCAGACTGGAGCATTTACCTGCCCTGGGTAGAGTATGCACACAACTCACACATTTCATCAGCTACTTTCCCCTTTTGAGGCTTCCTTGGGTTACCAACCCCCTTTGTTCCCCACTGAGGATAGGGATATAGCTGCCCCGTCAGTCCAGCACCACATTCACCGGTGCAAGGCTGTCTGGGTCAGGACTCTCGCCGCCGCTAACAGATCTGCAGAGCAGAATCGCAGGTGGGCGGATCATAGGAGAAGGCCCGCTGCTACTTATGATTCCAGGGCAGAAGGTATGGCTCTACTTAAAAGACATTCCCCTTAAGTCCCGTTCTAGGAAACTCTCGCCACACTTCTTTAGCCCCTACAAGGTTGAGAGATTGGTTGGCCCATCTGCTGTCCACCTGCGCCTGCCTTCCTCCCTCCGGATTCATCCAACCATCCATGTCTCTCAGATTAAGCCTGTCCTATCCAGCCTTTGTGCCCCCCTGCTGAGCCCCCCCCATCAGACGTTGATGGCCACCCTGCCTACTCGGCCCGTAGGATTGTGGATCCCCGCCGCCGTGGGTGGGGTTGGAGGTTGGACTGTAAGGGCCAGGCCGTACCTGGGTGCCCAGTTCTTCTATTTTGAACCCGTCTCTCATCACTGACTTCCTTTCATCTCAGCCCTCGGGCTCTTCTGGACCGCCAGGTGGTGGTCGTTGAGGGGGGGGGATGTTTTGTGGGGAATGTTTTTGTTTTTGTGTTTGTCCCCCTTGTGTTCTCCGGTAGCATTACCCCCCTGATCCGCTGGATAAGCCTGGTCCTGGTCCTTCTACCAGATCCGTTTAAGCCCACCTCAGGAAACTCTGTGAGAGTCCGCTCCTTTGCTTCTTTGGACCCACCATTAGTCTGCCTGTCCGCCCTCCAACAAGTAACCTTATCTCTGGACTATTCCCCCACAAACTGGAGCCAAGGATCAACCAAGAACCATTCAATGTGAGTCAAAACTATACTATTCATATTCTTCGATCAAATTCCCCACGGACCTTGAACTCATCTCTGTGATCTCCCCCTTAGAGTTTCCGGTTCCGGTTCACCAGACTGCTGGATTCACCCCAACTGAGAATAACTTGTTTTTCTATCTCTCTCTGAGTTTTTGTACCTCACCAATAAACTGTTAACTTTTTCCGTGTGTCTGAGTGGTTCTATGCATGTGGGTTACATTTTTGAAACCCATCATGTCAAAAATAACCTTAAGATATATTGATTATAATTCCAGATGTGTGAACTTTTAAAGGATGAATCAGGCGATGCCATTTGAGATTTATTAAAAGGCATTTGGACTCCAAAATGGAATTGATTGATATCTTAAATTGTTATTTTCACTCATCATAATATAATTTCAGATATCTTAAAGTATTTTTCAGGATAGTCAAAATTTTGTTTTTCCAAGTTACCATTTCTTCTTTGATGTTTTACAAGCAATTATGGAAGGTCAAAACAAGCAGTTTGTATAATAAATGACCGCCATAAGCCTGCGCTCAGGGCAGCAAATCAAGATATTACAAATTAATTAATGGGATAGAGAGGAATTAATTAATTCCTATTCTATGCATTTTCAGAACTCACACGGCAGAAGTGTAACAAAAATCCCATGTGTAAATATTTAACAGGTGACATCAATGACAACATTCAGTCAGGTTTCACATAGAGCCTTTGTTCTGGGGGAGAAGAGTAAAAACAAATTAACCTCTTCTATGCACTCTCCCTGCACTCCAGCCCCACAGCAGCGCGCAACAACGCTGTGAAGGAAAAGGAGGAAGCGGAAGAGCTACGAGGGCTGGAATAAACTACGGCAGCCCAAGAGACACAAACAAGGCAGAGTGCAGAAAGGCGACCCCCACAGCCAAAAACATCAAAACAACAAATAAAAATAACTGAAGATATAATTCACATTTTCTCAATATAAAATGAATTAGAAATAATAATTTTAAGAAAGCACATTTGTAACTCTATTACACTCACCCCCATTGAATCTCATTGAATGCAAGCATCAACCATACAGTATGAAAACACAAATCACAGATCACCTGGGATCGACATCAAGAACACAGACAACTAACGTATCCCGTAAGGATGAAGTAGTATGAGGGCAGCGCTCATCACCTAATCCATCAACTGCCTACAGGGTGCCTTGTACACCCCATAAGACCCGAACACACAGTGTGCTACAGTCACATTATACAATACAAAATAAAAATATCATGTCCGGACCAAAAACAAATGTCAAGCCCAAAAAGATTACAGGCTAGCTGGTGAAGAGATTAATCAGTAAAGGCCTGGAACTTTGATTTGCAAACAGCTTTGACATCAACTTGTTCAGAAAAACATGCTGCCTGGACATAGTCTGTATGAGCCGGTTCACAGGTCTGACTAGGCGAACGAATCTAGACCTAACTTCTGTCTGTGCAGTACAGTCACCATAATGTACAGTTGAGGTCTGGTCAACAGTAAGCAGAATGTCAGAAACACTATCCGTATGGCCCACAATACTAAGGCTGGGATCTGGGCCCCTCACATCCACCGGGACATTCACAATGGTCATAGCGGCAGAGTCACCCCCCACAGATTTACCTGTCGTGTAGCTCACTGGTGAAACTGAGCAGTGTCTGGGACAGGAGGTCATGCTCTGTAAGTCAGCTACATCCCCCACAGATGAATTTGGCTCAGACAGCTGTGTTAGCCATTCAATGGTTCTCCTCTCAGAATCCACAGTTTCCGGATCAGGCAAAGGTTTCACCATCCCCTCCAGAACTCCAGGCAAGTCCTCCACACTGCCACAGGCAAAGCCAGCACTTGTCTTATGTAAGGTGTTGTTGTAGGCCTCATGCAACATTCCCTCATCTCATCCAAAACCCTCTGTTTCCGGGACCGAGGATGCATTAGCAGAAAGAGAGAAGGCAGAAGCAGAATCAGATACTTCATACATGGGATCCAAGATATATATATATATATACTCTCTATATATATATATATATATATACAAGTATATATATATATGTAATGCAAGTGTTGCATTTTCAAATGCCTGACCTGATAGAAATTTGTATTTATTCTCGTCTCATGAACAAAAATTCAACCCATGACTTGACATGTTTTCATCATCAAATATCCATGTAGCTCTTCGGTTCTACGTTATCATTAAAAAGGGCGTCAGCAAAATAATTTTATCATCATGATTGGCCAACAACACTGATGCTATTAAAGCTTAATTTTCTACAATGAATTCAATTAAACCTTTACAGCATTATTTGGACTTTCTGCACCTTTGTATCTCATTCAGTAGTAGGAAGATAGATTGTAAAATATCATTACCAGGTAGCCAAATTCACCAAAATATATAATTTATATTTGGACTATTACAGGGATCAAAGAATATACTGGGGATAGCTAATGTAAGAGAGATCCACAGTTCATTGCTAATTTCTTTGTTAATACTTTTGGATAACCTTTCCTGCAAGCTGAATTTTGGTGGTGTTTGTGGGTCACAAACACAGGATCAATTGTAAATCTGCAGCTCAAACACTAGGAGGCCAACACAAATGGGTTAGCCAATTATGTTACAGTATTATGTTGTAAGGCGGGACATACAGCTGGGACTAAAGCAAGTGCTGCTAAACCACAGCTGAACCAACAGAGACATAACTTTGTTTGATTGTTGCAGGTGAGGAAGAGAAGAAGACCCCAGAGAGTTTAAGGATCGTTCTGATTGGAAAAACTGGCAGTGGAAAAAGCTCCTCAGCAAACACTATTCTGAGAAGAGAAGAATTTGAAGCATTTCCCAGTCAAGTATCCATAACAAAATGTTGTCAGAAAGCTGAGAGTGAGGTGGACAGGCGTCGCGTTGTTGTTGTTGACACTCCTGGTCTGTTTGACTCGACTCTCTCAAATGAAGAAGTTAATAATGAGATGACAAAATGCATCAGTCTTCTGGCTCCAGGTCCACATGTTTTCCTGCTGGTGGTTTCAATTGGAAGATTCACACCAGAGGAGAAGGAAACATTGAATTTGATTAAAAAAGGTTTTGGGAAGAATTGTGAAAAGTTCACCATCATTCTTTTAACTAGAGGAGACGAACTTGGCACAATGTCTATAGAAGAGTACATTAAGAAACGTTGTGATGATTCCTTCAAACAGCTGTTGGCTGACTGTGGAGGAAGATATCATATGTTCTCTAACAACAAAAAGGATGACACACAAATTATTGAGCTGATTAGAAAAATTGACACTATGGTGAAGAAGAATGAAGGCTGCTGCTTCACCAATGAGATGCTGCAGGAGGCTGAAGCTGCCATACAGAAAGATATGAAGAGAATCCTAAGGCAGAAGGAAGAAGAGATGCAGAAAATGAAAGAAGATCTTGAAAAAAAACACAAAGAAGATATGCAAAATCTTATAGAAAGTTTAGAAAAAGAGAAACATTTGATTGAAAAAGAGAGAGAAGAAAGAGAGAAGCAACTTCAAGAAATTCAGATCAAGATAAAAAATGAACAAGAACAAAGAGAGAGAGAAAAACAAATGAGGGAAGAAGAAGAAAAGAAAAGGAGAGAATCTGATGAAATTAAACTCAACAACTGGAAAAGAAAGTTGAAAGCCTTAGAGGAAATAACAGACCGAAAACTGGAGGAGAGGCAAGAAGACCTAAAGAAGCAACAAGAGAGTTGGGAGAAAGAGAGAAAAGAATGGTGGGAGACGAGATTCAAAGAGGACGAGGAAAGACGTCAAAAAGAACAAGAACGACTTCAATCATTGCAGGAAGAATATGAGCAAGAAAGAGAAAAATCTGAACGTAAAAGGAGAGAAGAAGATCGAGTTCGACGGGAACAAGAAGAGAAAGAGCGAAAAGAATTAGAAGAAAAATATAAGACCCAAATTAAGGTTATGGAGACTAGTTTTGAAGAAAAGGCGAGAAAACAAGCAGAGGAACATAATGACTTCAAAGAAAAGATGAATAAGAACTTTGCAAAACTGATAGATGATCACATGGAAGAAGTGATGCACCTGAAGAAACAACATCAGGAAAAAATGGAGCAGAAGCAGCAGGAAAATTAGGAAAGTTTGAAGCATCAAATAGATAATCTGCAGGACAAGCATAAGGAAGAGGTGACAGACCTGATACTACTGCTTCTGACTCAAGAGAAGAATAAAATAGAACACCAAGGCAAAATCAAAGAAATGAAAAAACTACACAAGAAGGCAAAGCAAGATTTGGAGAAAAAAAAACAATGAAGTGTTTGAGTTTCTTCTGATTTTTCTATAAAGGTAAAGCCAGTGACAGAAACCAGAGAAAAGAAGTTTGGACAAATCCAATAAACATCTCTGTGTTATGAAACCAAACGGAAAAAAGAAACTGAAGAAGTAGAAAAAGATCTCAAAAAGAAATGCAGTACAAAGCTGGATAAATTACAAAAAGAACATGATGAAAGACTGAAGACGTTTATTACAGCAGTTTCTGCTGATAGTAGACAAATATATCAAGAGGAATTTAAGAAGTTACAGGACAAAGAAGAAGAGATTGAGAAACTAAGAGAAACCATCCAGGATGGAGACAGTCAGACAGAGGAAATAGATGAACTGATGAAAAAACACAAACAAGAAATTAAGGACATGAAAGACAAGATTTTGTTTCCAGAGAAAAGCGGGTGTTCACTTCTGTAATTCTTTATTCTTGATTGTAACAGAAGTCCAGTTTTAGAGCATGCTTGTTTTTTATTTGGTTTAATTTCAGTATTTTTTTTTGGTATAGGCATTTTGTTTTCAAGCCAAATCTTTCCTATCTTACATTCTGGTAGATTTAGAAATCTTTTTATGTATTTGATAATATTAAAGTTAGATGATAAACACACCTATGGCACAGCAGGTTTTTACTGTGTTGCACACTTTTAGGTTCTTCTTTTTTAGTGAGATTACAATTGACATTGGGATTAATGTTTATTTGCAGAAACAATGCTCAGTTTTTTTTTTTATACTTTGGATTGTGATGTTTTGTATTTTATGCAGTTATGTAACCAAAGCAATATAAATTAGAATTGTCTAATGTCTGAAACAATCCGCAGTGCAGTTTTATTGGTTAATAACACTAGGTAGTGCTGAGAGCTTTGGTAAAAGCTCCTATTTTGGGTTCTTTCTGCATGTTCTTCCTGTGCAGGTAAAGTATGGGGGGTGAGCTTAATCATTTGTTGTTAAAGACACACTGCAGACTTTGTGACCGAAAGAGTTGACTTATGAGTTAATTTAAAGTATTCATCAGGCCAATATACAGGGCTTGACACTGTCAATGTTACGAGCGGGGCTTCCCTCTTGAAATAATGACTGTAAGTTGGCAGAAGATGCACTGTAGTTGGCCAGGTTATGTGACCTGGAAGAACGTATCACTTAATGGCCGCAGGCTCTTTTATCGTCATGGAGCTAAGCCTTTTGCTCTACGATTTTTCTGCCTGCTCGGATCAGATTGAAGCTGTCACGCCAGTGCTCAATCAGAGCGACGCCCAACTGACTGCCACTTGCCATCCCCCTGAAAACTCATCGGCTGAGCGCTGCCTAGCCCTCCACCGACAATTATCCTCCTACTTAGAGACCTGCATTTCCCACCAACGGGCCGCTACAGCCCCACTCCCCCATCCCCTCTGGAGGATTGTTCATGTCTCTTGCGGTAAGCCTTTCAGTGCTGTCTTTCTCATCTCACACTCCCTTAAGAGCGTCGTCCCTGTGTTTTTTTTTTTTTTTATGAATAAATGATCTTAAGTCTGCTTCAATAGTCTCCACAGTGTGTTCTGAATGTGGGTCAGTAAACAACGGACCGTGGCAGATGTTTAGTAGAGGCAAAATATGGGAAGTTACAGGTGACCCTAGTGGCCAAAAGTTACACAGTGTGCCTTTAGGCGAAAAACTATATGATTTCTCTCAGTTCCAGTGTTTTTGCATGTTTTTTCTTGAAATGAATTATATTTTTGTATCGTTCTATCCTGGTTATAACAATAAAATGAAATAAATTCACTTTTTTGCCTTGGTTCCTTTAGTTTTGCATTAACAAACTCAAGCCTCCTAAATACCTTACAATACTATTTTATCTTTATAGCATCCTACAAACATAAAACTGACTGAAGTCGGACATCCCAAGTTCCAAAAACGCTTTATTTCAGGGAGATGCCCCCCCCAACACACACACACACCCTGGAAGACAACAGACCCGCACCGTGCCCCATACATACACAACTAAGGCCAGCAACTTTTCATCAACTGTTTATTAACGATAACAGTAATTTCTTCAACACTAAACAGAACAGTATTGGTCTTTTTTTATTTTTTCAATACTTTTAATCTTGTAGCCTTGAACATCAGTTGTGCTTTCTGTTTTTTTATGGGACTTCAGTATACAGTGCACCTCACTATGGTGTCATCATTCCTCACCATGGCCGGTTCTAGACAGGGGCCAACAGGGGCCAGTGCCCCTGTAGATCATGTCCTAGCCCCTGTCACTGAAGACATAATACCAAGCGCATTATGATCTGCACTGGAACAGACATGGTTACTGATAGGTCCTTATGATCTATTTCATTCTTTTTCTTTACAGATTCTGTTTTACTAATTATTCAAAAACAATAAGGTGGTAGCTTCAGTGGGATTAAGATAGGATCCCAGTTTTCATCTTCTAAATGTTTTTCTTTTAAAACAAAAAGAAATGCTCTGATTTTTACAGATGAATTAAACAGTTTTTCTTTAGTTCTAATTCAAATTTATAGAAAACTGTAGTTTTAACTCTAAATTAAGTCAAGAAATATGTAAAATTCCTAAATTATAAATGTAAATAGACCTCATAAGAAATAGAATTTTTATTGAACCTGATTGAAAAGAAATGTCACTTCTAGGGGTAGCTACCATTGACATATACCTACCTAGTAGCGACACAAATGGTGTGACACTAAAGTTTGTTAAACCAATCATCACTCTTAGTGGAAGTGTCTGATCCTTAAATGTTTGTAACAAAGACTCACTATCCACCCTTTGGCAGTTTTGAACTGCCTGAACCTGTTTAATTCCTGCAATGATGCCACCACTCAACTGTTTCTTTGACACTTCTAGGTTCTCATCCACAGGGATTTGGGAGATAATGCCCCTTACTCCCCCACCTTTTCTACTTCACCACCATCATTTTACAAACATGCTTGATCTTCATTGCTTTATTTTTTTTGTCCTTCATTTACACACTTAACGATTAGATACCCATCCCTCGGAAACTTTGCGTGCTCTTTGCCTACGATTGCATTCCTTAAGTTAGAACTTAAATTAATTGGACTGTTTTGATGTCACATCCTTCCTTAAACGTAAATAGAACCGTCAACTCACTTTTCTGTTGCAAAATCCTCTTCCTTACTCCTTGTCCTGGACTTCCCCCTTCAGAGCCCTCTTACTACTCAATGCCAGAACACTGTTTCTTCCTGCTGCCTCTGGTTTCCAGCTACTTGCATCCATCTCATAAACTTCATCCTCCTCAGCAAAACCCCACTCACTACCTGACATTCTGAACCATTCACTATTCAGATTATGCCAAACTGTCGAAACAAAGGCTTGTGCTGCTCTCTAAGCACCACAAGCCTTTCACCAAAATTTATGTTCAAAGTGAGAGTTCATAGGGTTTTCAACTTTTAAGTAAAGCTCTAAATGAACAAAGACGCTGACAATAACACGGCAAAACTGGAGCAGTAGCCGTCAAACAAGGACAGAGGGCCCAGAACTTAAAGGATAAAGCCTACCACAATAAAAGCGTGTCAGCAAGTTTCCATGCAGGTCCTGAACCTGGATCTGTGACCGGGGTTACATAACCCAAAGGGCATTTGAGCGGCGGGCGCAGCAGAATGACCTCAGCAGTCGCTCTACCTCAGGTTCTTGCTGATCGGGCTACCCATCGTGTTCGGTAGGGGGCACTGTGCACGTCTGCATTGCATTACATTGTAAGCGTGCCGGCGAGAAACTGGTTGAATTGGAAAAATTGGAAATACTGAACGACCATAATGACCAAAACAGTGGCAGAGCTACTGAGGGGGGCTGCTGCTGCTTTAGAGCAAGTGCACAGGGCTACTGAACTAGATGGGTAGCCCAGTCAGCAAGGACCTGAGGAAGAGCGGCTGCTGAGGTCATTCTGCTGTCTCGCCGCTCAGAATGCTTTTTCTTTTTCGAGTTATGGACAGTACTTTGCTGGTAGAGAACGAAAACAAAAGAGCAATGTCCTTTGTGTTTTTCTCTTTGATTATGGCATAAAATGAGCAGTCTTAAGAAAAAATAATTTTATTCATGAGTCAAGTAATGCAGCCACATTCTTAGAAATGAAAAAAAGAAAAACATTTCTGGGAATACTACTCATTTCAAATTTTACATTTCAAATTGAATTTTTGGGTATGTTTTACTTTTTCATTTTAATTAAGTAAAGGAAATGAAAAGAAGAAAATTAAAATGCAAACAGGATTATTGATTACTAATAATTTAATTTGAGTCAAACAATGCAGCAAAAATGCTTTTCATTTGATATGGTAGGATTTCGCTTCCATAGTTTTCTACTGCGTGCATACCATTCATACTGGGATACTCGAGTTATTACAATTAATATAGGCTAGGAAACTAGTTCCAATTCTAAAACAAAGTATTAGCTACATCAAAACAGGTGAAAGGTAAGCTGCTTGATTCGCTTCATATAGAAAATTGAAAGGTCAACATAGAGCAGACTGAGGGAGATGTTCCTGGACCTTCAGGGTTTTAGATGAGGTCGTTAATGTAAATGCTCTAATAATGAGGGAGAGCTTGTTTTTCATTTGTCAGCTAGTGTGAAAACAGGAATAATATTTCTTTGCTCTTTAGGAGACAGTCAGTTTGAGTGAAGATGGACCTCAAGCAGCTCAGTGTAGTTACTGTACCTGGACATGGACAGAAAGACAAAGCAGCTGGATCCAATGTTTACTGAAGTGCAACAACTTAAAAACAAGTCATTATAAGTGGCAGAAAAATCGGCACAGACTCTGCTAACCTTCTACTGCTCTCCAAGCCACCTCAGCAGCCAATAGCATCCAATAATCTTCTTTTTAAGCTGCTTCATTATGGTCCTTTTTGCATTTAAATCAAGTTGTGAACCAAGTCCACCTCCTTCACCATTTCATCCCGCCTTCATCTTCCAGTTGGCCACCTGTTTCTTGGGCCTGAGGTGAAGAGCTCTCCAACCTAATAAAACCACCCATTCTATTCTATCATCATCAGCAGTGCTAAAAAAAATATATGTTGTGCATGTATTTTATAAGTAATAAGCTGTATAGCTGTTCAGGAGTCACGTTTTAATTAACTTACAATTTAAAATACTCATAACAAGATAAATCAGTGTGGCTCAGTATTCTAAACCACTTTTAAAAATTTATTACAGAGCTTATTGTTTGGTTTTTTGACCCTTATGGGTTACCGTGAGCATAAATAACAAATGGGTCATCACACAGCTCCAAAGTAGAAATGTTTATTAAACTGATTTGGTTCGAACTTAAAAAGGAAAAGTTCACAAACAAATCAACCAGCAACGTTAAATATTTAGGAGGGGAAAAAAAACAGAAATAATAAAATCATGAACTTGATCTAAAGTAAATTAAAGCTCCACCAGGAGGAAGTAACCGAGGAGTATATCAGCCTCTCTCTGTTTACGCAGGCAAACATCTGCTATGTTGAATCACATCGTGACCTGAAGCTGAACTCGTCACAGGAACTGAAACCTGTTTTTATGTCTAGACACTTCCTTTGTTTCATACTTTTCTTTCCGATGTGAGCAGCGTAATTGGACTTTCTCAGGTAAGTTTAATCTAACTAACTAACTAACTAACTAACTAACTAACTAACTAACTAACTATTTAAAAAAGAAATATTCTGGTTCATATTTCCTGATACCTGTTAAAAAAAACCCCAACTGTTTACTGTAATCAGGCTTGTAAAGCATACCGGAAAATTTTCAAAAGAATCAAGGAACTTAGATAAACCAATATACAAATATATTATTAAACATGTTTAAGTTTAAATGATCTATTGGTCACCACAGAAAAACTTTACACACATTTAAATAATAAACTTATTCATGTAACTTCAGTCTACATTTTTATTGTGCCTTTTTTGAATTGTGCAATAAAAACATAATTTCCAAAATATTTATATCCATGTGTTGCTTTTTGAGATAACATGTCTTTAAGTTTATTTATTAAATTGATTTAAATTCAAACTGATGATAAAAACATATTCTTATCCTCCTCTTTGTAAAAATTAAAGCAGAATCCCTCCTTGAAAACATCGTCTTCAACAGCTTAACAGATTTATTAGACATTTCTAATGACATAAATATTGAGGTTATTTCAATCAAACTGCTTATAAGAGACTTTTCTCTCAATCTTATATTTAAACTTTTAATGCATCCATTCCATAAATAGATTACTTTCATGTTTGCAGAAGTTGTTTGTAGCCTTGATGTTTATGGTAGCTTTTAATATATTTTGGTTTTAAATTCATTTTAAATCTTATACATTAAAAACACACTGATATTATGTTGTTTTTTTGCATCTTTTTCATGGTTTCAAAGACTTTTAACTGTTAAAGTTTTCTAATGATTATACTAAGAAGCTGTTATCTCCACAAAGAGTAAACATTACAGTCATGAGGTGGAGGGATTATAAGCATTAAGTTAAGCTTATTAAACAGTTCCTGGAACAGGTTATACTGCAGATCAGTATTGTTGCAGGACGTGCAGCAACGATCCACCAATGTTTTTGGTTATCTTTTGTGTGGCATCAGGTACAGAAAAAATTGCAAGAAGAAAAAAAAAAGACATGCTGCAGTACATTCTGCTTTATCTGCAGCTTATTTCCATCTTTGTTTCTAGTGGCAAATACAAAATCGATCAAAAAGGAATACCGTGAAATAAATTGACCCCATGTCTGTTCAAGTTTATTACTAGAAATGCAAAAGTTCTGGCACAGTTATTGGTTAACTTCAACAATCTGAAACTCAAAGTTTGTTTCATTGTTTCAGTACATCTATCATTAAGTACTGGTCAAAACAGTTCAGTCATTCATTGATCATCCAAGACAAACCTGCTGGATTTAAATATCAAAAATAGTCTGCAAAAATTGAAGAGAGAGATTTGTTCTTTTACTTGCTGCTGCAAGAAACACGACATTTCAAACTTCACAAGAACTGCAGTGCAGAACTCTGAGCCAGTCTTCTCATCTCTCCCGAAGTGCAGCAGCACAGAGACTTCAAGTTTCTAAAACAACCTTTATGCCCAGAATAAGTCAGGTTATTTTGCTCTTGCAGATTTATTAGAGTAACTTTCTCCTTTGATCTCTATTGTCCTTTACTGTCATGATAAATTATGGTACAGTTTACCATCTTTCTGATAAACATTTTTCTTTCTTTTTTCTCCATATAATCAACTGTTTCAGGTTTAGACGTCAGTTTCTTCTCCTATTCAGAGACGTCATGGGAAGCTCATCATCCAGTGAGTCTTTTATATTCTTCTAGGTTTGGTTGAAACGTTTTTCATATAAGGCAAAAAATTAAAATCTTAATTCACCCTAATGAGACCAAAATATATAAACTGAGATTTAAAACACATTTAAAACAGCTTCATCTTTAGAAGTAGAAATTACATGTAAAGTTGATTTATTTCAAAGAACAGAAACACCGACCCGAGCAAAGAGCTGCCTGAGCTGGAATAAGATTCCAGATGTTTAGCAACAGCTTCTGCAGGTTTTGTTACCTGATGGCTCTGCAGCCTACATTCAGTTCCTCACTAATCACATGCTTGCTGTGCTGCACAACCAGAGATTAAGTGCAGATTATGCGCCTCATATGAAATCAATGGAAACAAATGGAAATCCAACAAAGGATGACAAATGCAACACAGTGAAACTCCTTAAGGATTTACAGTGGTTATAAGTGTAACCTGCCTCTGCGTTGTGTAATAATGCACCGTTAAATCATTCCAAGTCTGCCAATAAATGGCGTGTTTATTCTGAAAAGAGTGAAACAAAACTGTTTAGCAGCAAATAAAAACGTCAAGCCGACAACAAGCCACCTTCCTCTATTGCATTAATGAACAGTGTGGGGAAGGAGGAAGTGATGTCACAGGTTATACCCGCAAAAGTAAAACTAAACTTTCCCCAAAACTATTATACAGATTATTGTTCTTTAAAGTAATAATTTCAAGGTAAAACCGAAAGAGAATACATTAATAAAAATACAAGATGAAGGAAGTTTGGTAGAATAAATATTTCTTCCATGTCACATAAGCATGATCTGCTGTATCTACATTCTCTAAGTGGGTGACTTCACCACACAGGCAGTGGCATTAGAGAGGGAGATGGTTGCTTGGAATGTTGAACACAGTAGCCAGCAGATGCAAAGTTGCAGCATGTGGTGAAAAATGCTGCACATTGATAATACAACCTACAGAACACAAAAAACTAAACAGAAAAAATGTTGCAGAAGAAAGATGCAGCTATCACAGAACATTGAAGAAAAAAGAAAAATACTGGACATTCAAAAAGCAGCAGGCTAGATAATACCACAGTGTACACCTGCAACATGTTAAAATATAAACATTAAAACAATAATCATGTATGAATGGTTTTATAAATATTTTTTTCCATCCAGGTGCTGAAAATCCGGAATATCAGGAGGGAGAAAACACAGATCTGGTTTGTAAATCATTGATTTTTATTACAGAGTTTCAGATGTTTGGTGTCTCTGAATATGTTTTTTATGGGTCAGGGACAAAAATCAGCCTGAATAAAACAAAACAATAAAACCACCCTTAGGGCCTGATCTTCAAAGAGTCCAATTGAAAGCTGATAAATTGCACATGAAATGTTCTACTTGTTGCAGGTGATCTACAAAGACTGTTGTGCAAGTTTTAAGCCCTGCAAACTGATAATGTTCCACCCATTAAAAATAGAAGGTTGTATGTTTTTATTACTAATGTAGGGTAATAAAAAGACACTACTGTACTTTGGCAATGACTATGGTTTATTAATTGAAGGAGAAAAAAATTCCCTGTAGCAACAAGTGGGAAATTCACACTTTGACTCCACCAACATCATGCCTATTTGCAGGATTTTCTAATTTGATGTTTTTATAAGCATGCCACAATATTTAAGTTCATTTTTTTTTTATTTGGTTTAATTGTATATTAATATTTTCTGCTCTCCTGCTGCATTAACTTCTGTCAGCATTTGAAGATGTTTCTTTATTAATATTATCTTATACTATTCTTATTTTCATTGATCCAAAACAGTTTAGATGTGCACAGATTATTTCTCCATCATCTGGAATTGTACAAATGCCTCCTTTAAGCCAACAATGATCACAGATATTTTTGTTTGTCAGTCTGCACCTGACTTTAACTTGGAAAATCACTTTACACATAGTAAATAATTACATTTCCATGTCCTCCACCCATTAATTTGGTTATGGTTTGGAAATAATAAAAAAAAGGCTTGAAAAAACTTTCTGATGAATTGCAAACGCAAATCACTTTGCACCTTCGCTGAAGATCTGCTGTGCATTTACAAACATGTTTGCACTGGATTTGAGATAGAAACCACCAGACGATCAGGGCCTTAGTTTGCTGCTTTGAACACTTGAGGCAGGATGTTTGAGCTATGTAGCTACTAATGGTGAATGGTTTCTATTCTTGATGCAGGTTGGTTTATTCTGACATCTCTCTTTCTGACTCTCAAACAAAATAAATCAGATTGTGTCTCCTCTTCCTTACTTTCAATGGGGTAAACTTTGAACTGCTGCAATGAATCCACAAAACCTTAACCTTGAAGATATCATTATGAGGTGGAAACGCTAATGGATGATCCTTGTCAAACTGGGAATAGAGACTTCGGAAAAAAGCAAAAAAACAAAACAAAAAAAAAACAAAAAAACACAAGTTTCTCCAATGTAGTAAATGGGTGAAGCTGTCCCTATCAAAAGCAAAACACATGAAGTTGTGAACATTAGTAAGTTACAGTCTTTTCTAATTGGTCGATTAAATGTTTTCAGGAAAACAGAAACATTTTTCTGTTGAGGTAATTATTTCTATAGAGTGGAAACTGTATCCCTTTATTATATAGAACAATAACAAATGCTCAAAAATAAAATTAGTTTGTAGATCCAAGGTTTTCACCGTTGACTGATTTTATTTGCTATTAGTTTCATTGGTTAAAAACAACCACATCCTGTCTGTTTGGTCTTTAAACCCAGAATGGAAAAGATCCAAAGCCTGGAGATCTGATTGAGATCTTCCGTGTCGGCTATAAGCACTGGGCTGTGTACATCGGCAGCGGATACGTCGTTCACTTTGTGGTAAATGGTGAGTCTTTTACTCATATTATGTGTAATGTTTTAAAAAGTGAACAAACAACCCAAAGCAATGTATTTTATGAAATATATTGTATATAAACTGCTCTGCAGAAACTCTATGATGGTGGCCTGTTTCATAGCAGTCCTCCACCTGCTGACCTCTGGCTGAAATCATTTTAATTTATAGATTTAGGTCAAAAGAAGAGAAACCCATGAAGTTCTGGGATGTTTGCATGAATTGTTATTAAATCTTTAAGTATTTTTACACATTCGCCCACCCAGGTTTGTGCTGCAGCTCCAGCAGGGTGCAGGTACCAGGAGAGATGGGAGTTGTGATGAAAGAGAAGCTGCAGGAAGTGTTGAAGGGTGACAGATGGAGAATCAACAACTACCTGGATAGAACATGCAAGCCTCAACAGATTTATGCCATTGTGAAGCAGGCCAGTGGATTCATTGGTGCTCGAATGCCGTACAACCTGGTTAGCTTTAACTGTGAACACTTTGCTAATGAGCTGCGCTATGGAAAGCGTACATCTCGACAGGTAGGTCAGAGGTTGTTGATAGTTTAATATTAAGTTGCAGAAGCTGAGGTGATATGGTGTGGTGAAGTCTTTGCTGAAAGCTCAATGTCTCCCCTACAGGTGATCCATGCTGGAGCAGGTGTGGGTGGAACCATGGCGGGCCTTGTTATATTAGCTGGGACTGTGGTAGGAGCCCTGTTAGGCCTCGGCAGAAGCTGACAGAGCAGAGATGCTAATTTTTGAGAGAAAATGTTCAATAAATGAATCGATTCTTCATGACTTATAAGCAATAAATCATGATTGAGTTTTCTTGCAACACTTAATTGTATTAAATTGTGTTAACGAATACCTCTGCAAATTCTCACAGTATGTTATTCATTGTTATGTGTATTTGTGGTAGCCGAGTGGTAGATTTATTGAATAACAAACCGCAGTAACTTTGGGCAGGGTTTTAATAGAACAAGCCGATAAAGGTAAACAATAATTTATAAAAAAAAAAAAAGTAAAAAATTTACTAAGAAGAGAAAATGCAGGGCAGCAATGAGCGGCAGAGTCAAGGGATAAGTCTGTTTAAAGCCGGGCATACACTATACGATTTTTTCCCTTTTCAGGCTGATTATCCAGTCGTTTGATCGGGCCTACTTTCAGCCTGATTGTGCGTCGTGTAGTATACAGGGGGTCACGAGGGGTGATCAGCCTCTCAGGACCACCTCCCAATCAGGAATCATTTGAAATTCAGTCAGCCATCGTAAGGTGGCCGTAGGCAAATCCCTCAGTGTGCAAACAAGGATTCTTCTTCTTCGTCTCAGATGAAAACACAGAAGCATGGTAGGGGTGCAAGAGAAATGGAGTTCTTTCTCTAAAATTGACAGACTGTAGTGGCCACATTTGCACAGTCATATCTTTGTCCAAATACATCGTCGCCTTTTCTTTTTAGGGCTTTCAGCACAAAATTGCACAAATTGGCAAGTTTATAGCTAAAGTCAGGAAAACTCTGAGGAGAGTCAACCCAAGAAAGACCCCAGGCCCCGATAACATACTTGGGTGGATGTACAAGGAGTGTGCAGATCCGCTGGCTGGTGTTCTCACAGACATTTCCAACACCTCAGTGGACTGATTTGTAGCGCCTGCATGCTTTAAGTCTGCCACGATCATTCCGGTCCCAAAGAAGCCTCAGGTCACCTCCCTCAATGACTACTGGCCTGTCGCACTGACTCCCATCATGATGAAGTAATTCGAAAGGCTGGTTAAACAACACATCGTCTCCAGTCTCCTCCAAAATTTGACCCGTTCCAGTTCGCCTACCGATGGAACTGCTACACTGAGGATGCCATCTCCTTCACTCTCCACCTGAGCCTGGCACATCTGAAGGAGAAGAATACCCACATGCGGATGCTGTTCCTGGTCTTCAGTTCAGCTTTCAACACCATCATCCCACAGCATCTGATAGGAAAACGTGAACAGCTGGGCTTCAATACACCCCTCTGCAATTGTTTATTAGACTTCCTCACAAACAGACCTCAGTCAGTCCATGTCGGACAGAACACCTCTGATATCATCACCCGACGCACAGGCTCCCATCAGGGCTGCGTCCTGAACCCCCTGCCGTTCACTCTGATGACACATGATTGCATCCTCAGGTTTACAACTAATCACATCATGAAGTTCGCTGACGACGCCATGGTGGTGGGCCTCATGAGAGACGATAATGACCAGGACTACAGAGAGGAGGTGGAGCAGCTGGTGGATTGGTGGAGAGATAACAGCCTGATCCTGAATGTGGAGAAAACTAAATATATCATTGTCGACTTCAGGAAGAACCAGGTTAACAACAGTCCATTGATCATCAACAGCTCAGCTGTAGAGGTGGTCAGCAGCACCAAATTCCTGGGGGTGCAAATAACAGACACCCTCAACTGGACTGTAAACACCACCTCACTGGTCAGAAGGGCATAGAAGCTCTTGTACTTCCTGTAGAGGATGAGAACCCCCACCCATCCTCATGACCTTCTACAGAAGCACAAGGACCCGCAGATTCCAAAATAGCTTCTTCCCCATCGCCATCTGACAGGCTAAATATTGAAAAAACTCTAAGTAATTTCATAGGCTCTGCATCAAACTGACCATATCAATTTGTTTTTTTGCACCATGTTTTGTTCTCCCACAATGTTGAAATTCTGTATAAAGTTAGTCTAAGTTTAAGTCTTTATGGCAATACCAACCATATTATCAAATGAAATCAGAGTGTTTTCTAGAATCTGAATGTTAACGCAAGTTTTGCTAAGTTCACTTAGCTTCTTCTTTGACGATAACCGTTTGCTAATAGTTGTTCCAACAAAGAATAAAGGTCATGTTCACAAATAGCTGAAGGGTCAACACAGTTAGGTTGACTGACTTATGATCTGAGAACTAATGATGACACTTTCACTGAAAAAAAAATGCAACTGATTTTGGCATTTACTTAATCATATTTATTTACTTTAACAAAATTTCTTTATGTCCTACCCCACTAACATGAAACAATTATGTTAAAGTAACTAAATATGATCAAGTAAATACCAAAAAAGTTACCATTTTTTTTTTCAGTTTACATATGTATTTTATGTCACTTTAATAGTCTGTTATAGAGCTGTTGAGCCACACCAACTGGTGGCAGTTTAAATGGGCAATAAGCAAGACATTTCCTGTAAAATAGACCAAAATCATTTGGATTTTGTCGCCAGCCGTAACCACTCCCCATAGCATAATTGACAGAAAATTAGCACAGTGACCAACAATAGAGATGAAGGGCTTTAAGTCTGAAATTCCTCATCTGTGGAAGTTTGGTAAGAAACATCTGATTCTACTGTGCCTTATCATCAAGCTTAAGTCAAAGTATGCAATAGAGCATGACAGAAAATTACTGTATGTAAAGGTAACTATCTGAATCTGATTTTAAGGGCTTTAATTTTGAAATTCTGTCTGATGTAGATAGATTTTGATGAGAAATATCTTGCTGGCTTCCTCTACAAGGGAAAGTAGTAACCCAATGTTTTTGTTTTTAATTTATGGAGACTGATGGGTGAGGGAAAACAATGTATTTCCATATTTTTTCCAAACCTGAAGACTAAAATGACATATGTAACAGCAAAAAATATGATCTAAAGTTATTATATTTAAAACAAAACAACAAAAACAATAACAAAAATAGCCAATATACGTCAAATATAGTTGCTTTATTTTGAAAATTATCCCCCTGATCAAATTATATGACAGTACTTCATAGTCTATGCCTGACCATCAGACAACTGGGCCTGGGCTGTAACTGTCAGCCTGGAAAAATACAGGAATTGTTTACAGATGGAGGATTTAGTGGAGTCACTTTAAAATTTTTGGAGTGCAAAAATTATTTTGTTCTTCCTGACAAATTGGTTCAAACAGATAAACAACTTTTAAATGAATTGTTCATCTCCAGGTTTAGTCAGTGGATATTTAACCTTCCAGTGAAAAAAAGCTTTTCTAAGAGATTTATTTGGTTTGTTCATTCTCAAAATACAGGATTTTTTTTTTCTTGTTCTAAAAGGAGACTTTTACCCCAGGTTTTCCAGGTTCTCCAAAAATGTAATATTTACACTTCTGCTATATTTTTCATTGTTGGAGGAATTTTCTCATTCAAACTGTTATCTTAAGTTGTTTCAGGAAAAACAAATCCCTGAAAGAGTTACCACACTGGTATAAGAAAGATGGATATTCAAAAGTAAAGGATGCATTTTATAACTTTTTGTACTGGTTAAAACTGTAATCTACTAAACAAGAAAATATAAGCACCTGAAACATATTTGATAGTCTGCCAAGCATTTTTTGTAAAAATCTGATGTTGAAACATGTTGTAATCAACTGATCAAAACTGGTTTATTACAGCAGTAAAACAGGAAACAGCTTCTGAGTTTTTACTTTCACTTAGAGCTGTGAGACGGTAAAACAGCAGAGCTGATCCTGAAGTTTGAGACTAAACAATCTTAATCTTAATTTATTATTCTGGACTCTCAATCATGTTGATTTTGCTGGGTGGATCTGATCTCAGATGTGAGCCTTCAGGGAGGATAATGTGGGGAATAACAAACAGACTTACTGAAGGTAAGACTGAAGGCAGACTGTCAGTAGATCGTCTGATTAGTGTTTTGGTTTTTGTTTTTCATTTTAATAGACAGATGATCAGAACATATTACAATTTGATTGGAATCAGGTGGATGAACCAGCAGCTAAGACCTTGGGTCCACATTTTGTTTACTGCATGTCGTCACTCAGCCTTCCTCCATTTTGAATGCAGCATCGGCCATTATGGAGCCAGAACTTTCCTTCCACTGACGTCTGATATTGCTTGAGTCTCTTCTAATATGTTTGCTATATGATCAACCAGACATGCAGATGATATTCCATGGTTCTATTTATTACTGACAACCTGAGGTGGATAATCCAGGTCCAGAAAGTAAAAACACTGCCTTGTTTTCCTTCCTCCTGCTCACTTTACCAGGTTCTTAGCTCCTCAGGTCATTAGTCTGTGTTCTGGAGCTGGAAATGCAAATGATTGGAAATGATCTCTGTACAGGCTTTTTACTTTTGAAAAATGAAAACTGCTGTCAGATCAGGAAGTACAGAAACATTCATGTTTTCTGTTCATTGAAATAATCGTTTTATAAATAAACAAAATTTTATTAAAGCTGACTATTTTCATTTATTTGCAGGATATCTAAGATCAACTTAACTGGAATCTCTGAAGGTTTCTGCTCTCTAACATCATGGCAACACCTGCAGCAGGTTGGTGGAATAATTTACCCTGAAATCCCACATACTCCGGCAGTCAGCGCTCGGGCTCCGCCTCCGCCCCTCAGCGCTCCAGACGCCTGCACAAAGCAAAGCCTTACAGCCGCCGCTGTGTCCCCATTCCGCTCGCCCTGAGTTCCTTGGAGATGGTAGAGGGTATGCGCGAGATGAATCCAGAGGTTTCCGCGGATCATTAAAAATAATTAATATTCATACATTTTTCTTTAAATCAAGGCCTTAAGTGGCACTAAAATTATTTAAATATGTTTATCTACCGAAGTATTTATAATTCTTTAATAAAAAAATGCTTATAAAAACAATTTCGATCGATATTATATATATGCGCTATTAATTTCGCGTGGAAATGTTTATAAAGCCATATGTTCAGAAAGGAAGCTCGAAGGCGGAGAAAAAGCTAGAAAGAAACAGAGGCGGATCCAGGATTTTTCAAAGGGGGGTGCGCACCTAAGGGTCATGGGGTCAAGGGTCACAAGGTCAAGACTATGTGAGGCTAAAAGACCAAAGAATACCATCTTCACTCTTTCACGCTACCCTAATTATTCATCCAAGGGTTTATTAATTGATAATTTTAATGGATGAACATAAGTAGAATTAGCATGATTACATTATTGTAATTAAAAAAGGATCTCTCGGTTTTTAAAGCATGCACAAGGTTAAAAGGTAGTTTGAAGAAAAAAAAAAAAGATCCTTAACAATTAATCAAACAAGGAGTTTCCTTATTTCCAGAAATGATATTTACACAGAACATTAAATAAAAAATAAAAATAAAAAAACAAGGACTTGGGTTCAAGTAAGACAAAGGAGTTTTGAATATATTTTAACAAGATAAACTGTTGAAAAACAAAAAAAAACCAAAGTTAAACCAGACAAAGAATATTGTTCTCTACTACAAACTTTATGATGATGATAATGGGTTTACAAATGTCAACCTTCTGGGCAAATATGTCTATGATTTTGTTGATGTCTAACTAAATGTCCTTGTGCACATACAAAAGTAGGAAAGCCACAAACCTTTCCTGTCCCATTGTTGACTTCAAAGTTTTTACTGCTTTAAGTCCCGAGTTAGCACTTTCCACAGAAGCACTGGTAACAGGAATGACTGAATATGAAGAATCATATAAATGTTTGGGTAGCACTTCATATTTGTTATCTTTTGAATTTCAGGGGAGAGAGCTGGGTTTTTCCACTGATGATGACCACTTTGCGTGCCACAACTTCACTTCCTGCCTGAATGTTGATCCCGACGGTAGATCATCTTTATATGATGTAAAAATTATAAAAAGTCATACTTGTCCAGCCAGTCCCTCTGGCATGTTCTTTTGGTCACCCCACTGGCTCTTTGGTTGTCTTTAAATTCTCTGGCAGGGAAAGTGAAAGATTTGGGTGGTTTTCTGGTCTGAAGAAGTTGGAATTTTCCAGAGTCGTCCATTTCACTAATCCGGTCCTTGGCCTTTGATATATCTGTAATAAGATTGATATTTACATTGTCAATTTTGTATGGGTGCTGGTGGAGTTGTAAATCTGCCTTCATGAAGATTTTGTATAGTCTTGCTTTATTATGAAATAATTATTATGAAATGTAAGATTTCAAGATTAAGCAAAAAAGTCAATCGTGTAAAACAAAAACAAAATTAGTTGTTTTGACATTGAAAAAAATACAACTATTACTAACCTATGTCGTAAGTTGTTTGGGGCAAATCCGCTTGGTTGAGCGCCGGCTCTTCAGTTGTTGTTCATCTGAAAAAGAAAATAATTTTCGCGGATCAGGTGAACCTTGTAATCTCAGGAGGAGCCACAAAACAATTTAATAATGAGTGTTTTTATCGTGAAATTATTAAATTCACTGAACACATATCACCAGGTGCACAAAACTATCTCTACTTCTAAGTAAATTGCATTTTTATTGTAAAATATTAAATGCACTGAAAACAAATAACAGCAGATTTGTAGTTCTCATATCACAATGTTAACAAGACTCCCTTAGACTCCAAGCATGTGCTTAGAGCATTCATTGATTTGGATCCTTACCAATTGATAAAAGTTAGTAATGTTCTCATAAAGGATACCATTCTTATTTTTAACAGTACACCACATGTGGTACAGGTTTAGAACCAAAAATACACACTACAAAATAACTATTGTATGCATATCAATGGCAACTAATGTTGCTTATTTTTGTTAATTGTACACTATTTTTATTACTTATTAAACACTGCAATTTTCATAACTTTGCCGTATTCCTACAATTGCATTACTTTGCAGCTTTAAACAACTTGTTTATCAACAATCAACAATGTTGATAATGTTTTCTCATTATCAACATTTTCTAGCAATTATCATACCTTTTATCTGTGTGTCTCCAATATCTGAACGTTCATACTGGTCAACGCTGTAACATTGTGGTCATTTTCTGTAGTTGTGCCAGGTCCACTGAAGAATAGAAAACAAGATATAAACATTTCAATCTGTGTTATTTAGATTATAGATATAAGCCTTTAGAAAATGAAGTGATAAAGTTGGTTTCTACTTACCCTTTTGTTGGATTGGACCAGAATCTTAAAAGAGATGGTTGTCTGGTTTTCTTGTTTGGCCTTAAATCTTCCAGGGGCCTGTTTCAATAAGGAAGTTCAACCAACTCTGAGTTAAAACTTGAACTCTGAGTTGACTTATCCTGAGATTGGAAACTCTGAGTTTTGGGTTTCAGAACAGCTGAAAATGAGTTAGTTCAATCAACTCTAAATTGACTGACTCGGAGTTAAGCGCGTGCACCACAACTATAAAAAGCCATTATCAATGGAGCACAGATATTACGATTCACCATGGCAACAGCGTCAGAAAAAAAAGGTGTGCATATTTCTCACCAGCAGAACTGGATGTGCTTATGCAAGCATATGCACAGAATTTGAACATGTATTTAAAAAAAAGCAACACGGCTGCAGCGGCGAAGGAGAGAGAGTTAGCTTGGGTGAAAATAGCTTCTCGAGTCAATGTGTAAGTTTACATTTTAATTACTTTTATACAGTGTTGGGTGTAATGAA